>CAJNOL010002097.1:0-46930 GCA_905250125.1 Rotaria sordida | reverse complement strand
AAGTTCATCCAAAAGTCGCTCAATATTCAGTTCCATCCTCCATATATGATCATGGCAGTCAGGTAGACATTTCTTGTAGATAGTTAAAGCTTGTCGATAGTAATTAAGTGCCAACATAGGTTTATGAAGCTTTTCGTAAGTCTTACCTATATTGGATAAACTATGTCCAATGTCTTCATTATCAGGTGGTAAAATTTTGAGACGTACCAAGAAACAATTCTGTTCATATATAAGCGAGAGTTCATGTTGGTCTCTTGCTGTTTGGATCTGTGACAACCATGTAAATATTTTCGTGATGGAAAGATTTTTTAATGGTGAATTAGCTTCTTCAATCAATAGCCATTTTTCCAAATATTTTATAGCCAGGTCGAATTCAAATTTTCTATTGAAATTAGCAACAATCCAGGATAAGCAATTAGTAATTTCAGTATGATCATTGGGGTAATGTTCTTCGAATATGATTAATGCTTTTTGATAAAAGTCAAGAGATTCATCAAATTTTGTTTGATGAAACAGATTATTACCGATGTTCTTAAGACTACTAGCGATTCCGAATAGATCAACAGGTGAGTTACTTTTAAGAAGTGTCAATGCGTGTTGTCGAAAATCCAGAGCCTCACCATATCTTCTTTGTCTTTGTAGAACTTCAGCTATGTTTTCCAGACAAGTAATAGTATACCTATGACTCGACGCATGTTTCTTGTAAACTGTCAGTGCTCGATTATAAAAATTGAGAGCTTCATCGTATTCTGCTTGATGATATAGAACAATTCCAATGAAGTTCAGAGTTTTTGCGATGTCTTCATAAGCAAAATCATGATGTTTTTCTTGAATAGTTAGAGCGTTTTGATAAAACTGAAGTGATTCTTCGTACTTCTTTTGTTCATATAATATGTTACCAATAAAGCTGAAAGTACGAGAAATTTCGATATGATCATCAGGATACAAGTTCTCTTGCATTGAAAGTGCCCGTCGGTAATAATCAATTGCTTCTTCATACTTTTTTCCGTCGTAAAGAATGTGACCGATACGATTGATGGTATCAGCTGTGAAGATACTACCTGATGGATAATATTTATCTTGAATTGCTAACGCTTTTTCATGATACTCGATTGCTTTATCGAAGTTCATTTGTTGACAAAACGTTGTGCCAATACTAATGAGGGTTACTGCAATATCCACATGACCATTTGGATAATAATTCTCTTGCATTTCGAGTGCACGTTGATAAAACTTCAAGGTTTCATCATATTTTTTCTGTTTAATAAGAACATTACCGATGTAATTGAGATTATTGGCTATATCACGTTGATTAGATGAACAATATTTTTCTTGTATTTCGAGTGCTCGTCGATGATAATCAAGCGCTTCATCACACTTGTTTTGACTGTGTAATCTAATCCCAATTTCATTCATATAAAAAACAATAGAGGAATAATCAGATGGGGTGTGCTTTTCAACAGTTGCTAGTGCTCGTCTATTAAAATCAAGAGCTTCATTGTACTTTCCTTGCATATAGAACATGATGGCAATGTTGTTGAGACTTGAAGCTATTGAAGCATTACCAGAAGGATAATAACTCTCTTGCATTTTTAGTGCTCGTCGACAATAACATAAAGCTTGATCATATTTTGATAGACAAAGTAGTACATTAGAGATGTAATTGAGAGTGTTAGCGATGGTTGCATAGTAAGATGGATAGTATTTTTCCAGAAGTGCTAGTGCTTGTCGATGAAAATCAAGAGCTATGTCATACTGTCCTTGTTCCTTTAGGACATAGCCCAAATTATTGAGGGTAGCAATAATTGCGTCATGACCAGAAAAAAAATATTTCTGTTGAATTTCTAGTACTATTTCATAAAATATGAGAGCTTCGTTATATTTTCCCCGTCCATAGTGAACATGTCCTATCCCACAAAGATGATTAGCTATATCGACATGACCAGATGGATAATATTTTTGTTGTGTTGCCAATGCTCGTTCATAAATTTTCAAAGCTTCATCATGCTTACCTTCTCGATAGATAATGTAACCGATGTAGTTGAGAATTGAGGCGATGTATACATGACCATTTGGATAATATGTTTCATAGATTGACATTGCTCGTTGACAAAAATCGAGTACTTCCGTGAACTTCATTTGATATATTAGAATTTGACTAATATAGTTGAAAATAACAGCGATATCAATATGAACACATTGATAATATTCTTCGAGCATTGTTAATGCTTGTTTATAAAAGATAAGTGCTTCATCATACTTATCTTGCTGAGAAAGGATTTTGCCGAAGCTAAGAAGACACATAGCAATAGGCACATAACCATCAATGTGAGTCTTACTTAATTGTAACCAACCAGTTTCTTGTACATTTCGACAAATTTCTTCTAATTGAGTTTTGTGCAAGTGCTCGTCATTGAACTCCATTCTGTTGGCCGCTTGTTTCGAATGAAACCAATGAGAGATTTGTCGAAAATCTCTAGTTCGAAGCCATGAAGAATATGATTGAAATAATCTGTTAGAACTCGATGAAACCAATCGGAACGACGCACGAACACGACTCAACACATTTCTGCGTTTCTGATTTGATGAATACGACCTATCGATCTCAACAGAAGAATAATTTTCTTTTCTCATTGCAAATACTCGTTCATAATAATCACGAGCTTCTTCATACTTTCCTTCTTGATAAAGAATCTCACCAATTTTATAAAGTACATTAGCTATATCCTTGGTTTGTGTTGGTTTTACAGTGATCATCCGATCATAAGCATAATCATAATATTTACGTGCTTCACTCCATTCTCCTTTCCATTGAAGTACTTCACCGAGACTATATTCAACTTTTGCAATATCTTCACTGTAGCTATTGGAGTTGTTCAGTAACTGTTGAAAGAAATGTTGTGATTGATTCCATTGACCCATATCACACATCAATCGTCCAAAGAGAATTCTAATACTTAGATCTCCGATTTGACGACGTGAATCTTTAATATATTTCTCTTTAATAATTTGACCTTCATCCGATACAATCATTTCAAGCAACCATATGCCTTTCTCCATCATTCGTACACTCTTCGATCGAAAAGTCACATTGAAATTGAAGAGAATTTCTTTTTGTTCTTCACATGGAAACTCGTTAAATTGAATGAGATCAGCGACAATGACGCTATTCCTCAGATGTTTTAGATTGCATTGAATTTCTAGGAGAACAGAAACAAAATCAGTTTGTTTCGGGAATTTCATTGCTTGGTTTAATGCAGTTGAACGATGGATATTTGTTATCAAAAATCCATTGACTGATACCAATTTACCTTCGTTCTCTTTGAATTTCTCTATTTGATCACTAGTCAATTTCATTCCTCGATAGACGATTAGTACTTCTCTACTAGATTGAACTATTTCTTGATTTTCTCTAATGTATGACGGATTACGGCGAAATAAGGCCAAAATGACTGCAGTAATTCGCCGTTTTATAGTCGTTTCAGGCCGGATACGACGCCGTTTCCGACGGCCGGAATGATCCACCTGTGTGTATTTCAAGGTCAAAATAAATGAGAATATTAAGTATCTTCACAAACAATCGGCTCGGCGACTACAATCCAACAAGATAACAAAATAATCAAATGGTATTTTATTTCATATCATGCAATAAACAGCTGATAATAATTAGTAAACTTACTGCTCTCGGTTGTTTATCTCTTACTAATGATTACTGTCTTTTTTTTAAAACCTGAATAAAGCAATCAATCATATTCTTTCAACGTTCTTTAGGTTTTTTTTCGTGCATTTCCAGATTTATGAGGACACTCTGCAGCACTTTTATACTTTGATATACTTTTCTACTTGAAGTCTGCTGCTTTCTTCTAATCTTTGTAATAGATAGTCGTCAGAATGTATCTTGAGCTTTCGATAAATTGTAGAAGCGAGAGTCAGAAAAAAATCTGCTTATCGATATTGATGATTTCTAATATATGTTTTCAATTTTTATTTCATTTACATTTACTTAAACACTGAATAAACATACAACAACAGTATAAAAATTCTAGAATAATTGCAGAACATTGTAGACATTCTAAATCGAAGCAACAACAACTGTCGAGATCATTTCTTTTAACAAAATTTGAAGCTTTTTTCTTATCATTTTGATATAATGTTACTTCAATAGAGTGATCAGATGTGAGTCCAAATGAGTTAGTAGATGAATCGGTCGGTTGCACCATTGAATAATATTGTGATGATAGAAGAGGCGTATTTAATTTATCTAAACTCATATTCGATTGTTGACATGAAGTTCGCATTTCTATCAAAAATACCATTCGGGAAAGAATCTATGACAACGTGCACCTTGTAAGTTTTTATTGATTCATGATATGTATATACTCTTAGCTTTTTTCTTGTACAAGATATGTTCCTTTTGATCGCAGAAGATTGATGTCAACCGAATATTAAATTTGTACCTTCACGGTTAAGTAACATTTGATGTTAATTGAATTTTAAATATCCTTCAAAACTCTATTGTAGTGATTTATATAAGAAGACTGAACAATTATTATAACGGAATCGACGCAACTGAAATCATCCATTTGAGAGTATATTTCAATAAATTGAAAGCTTCTTTACAACATCCTGTTGTTGAAAGTTATCGGCGGTAGAAATATCAGTCATATCTGAGTTAATATCTTCCATATAGAGAGAAATTAATGTGAACTGTTTGATGGAATTTTCAAAGATACATAAAGTATTTATAACGTTTCTTCCGACTGTAAAAATAGAAAGTCCTATATCTCTGATCGATAATTCAGAAGTGACCGATATTCCTATGATAACGAATCATATATAAAATGAGCTTACGAGAGAACATTCCCAAATGTCAAATCGCTTTTGAGTCGAGGGTATGAGCATAAGATAGAACCCAGTGAGATATGAAAAACCCCAAAATGATAAGTACCCTTAGGCTTTCTGTCCAGAGTTATAGGCACTTTACTGAAATTTTAGCCTCTTCCATAGTAAATACCACCAAATCGAATGTCGATATTTCGACCTGAGATTTTGCCCACAGACAGATCTAGTTATGAATAGGATAACCTGAATATTTCAGCTCAAAAGAATGTTTCCTTCCCGAGATATTAAAGTCCCAAAAATCACTCATATAGCACGGAAGATGCTAGAATTTTCTGTTTTTTGGGGGCTTTAATATCTCGAGAAGGAAACATTCTTTTGAGCTGAAATTTTCAGAGTATCCTATTCACAACTAGATCTGCCTGTGGACAAAATCTCAGATGGGAATACCGACATTCGATTCGGTTGGTATTTAGTATGCCAGAGGCTAAAATTTCAGTAAAATGCCTATAACTCTGGACAGAAGGCCTAATGGCACTTATCCTTTTGGAATTTTTCATATCTCACCGAGATCTACCTTATGTTCATACTCTCGACTCAAAAGCGATTTTACACTTGGGAATATTCCCCCGTTAGATGAAAAATTCCATATTATGAAAGCACTCCTTTATTAGATGACTAAGTTTTCTTATGAGAAAAAAGTCTGCAATATTGCATTCTTATCTTGCTATCAGCACATATATTCAATAATGATAAATAATTTTCCTACCATAATAGAAGAAAGATTCATAATCGTCGTGAAGATATTTCATTAAAAAAATGTATGTTACACTAACGTCCTCTTTTATGACATGTTGAAATAAAATCTGTCATAGTCAGTCACTAAGCAATGACGCTGCGTCACACAATATATTTTGCACGCCATCCGATGTTCGTTCTGTGCATGCGGATGACTAATCAAACTATCGTTCTATTCTGTTCCATGTCTAGCCTAAGTTTCGTTATTCCTTGTTGCTTGGTGTCACGTGCAAATACTTATGATGAAAATATGACGCATAAAGAGAGAAGAAAAAGAGAGAGGGAGGGAAATGTATAAATACCTTTGGCATTTCTTTTAGCTCACATTAGTATATCTCTTCTCTTGGACTACGTCTTCACTGATTGAATATACGGGCAACTAATCAGCTTCCATCTTGTTCGATTGTAAACGAGATATTTTGAAGCTTTTTCAATAAACAGTGTATTGTTGTATCTTGTGCCTTTATAAAGAACCAATCTGCGAAAGTCCTATTTTACGCAACTGTTGTTCTAGCCACTGATCTCACTGAACAAGCGATCAAGGCAAACAACGTGAAAGAACAATGACGAACAAAGATGAACAAGTGGAACTAGCAAAATTAGCTGAACACGCAGAACGGTAAACCTTTTGTTCACATAATGTATTCAATCAGGTAATGTGAAGTTTCATTTAGATATAATGATATGGTGACTGCTATGAAAAAAGTCGTTGAATCGAATAGTGAACTAACAAATGAAGAGCGCAGTTTGCTCTCGGTTGCCTACAAGAATGTGATCGGTACTTACCGAATACCTTTGCGAACTATGTCGGCCCTTGAACAGAAAGTCGAAAGCTCCGAACATGAACGACAAATGGTCAAGGAATATCGCAAAAAGATTGAAAGTGAATTGAACGACAAATGTCACGAGCTTTTGGTAAGACTCACTTAGTAAACGATTGTTCTATTACAAAGATGTGTCAATTTAGATTTTGCTTGATCAATACCTCATTCCAAAAGCGACAACAGCCGAATCGAAAGTATTTTATTGCAAGATGAAAGGTGACTACTATCGATATTTAGCTGAAATAGCCATCGATAATGAACGACAAAGTAATGTGTTGAATTCTTCTTAAAAACAAATATTTGTATTGATATTGATTGTAGAAATGGCTGAAGAAGCGCAAGATGCCTACAAGAATGCTTTCGATATGGCCAAGAATCATATGCCAGTAACGCATCCAATTCGACTTGGTCTTGCTCTAAATTGCTCTGTCTTTTATTACGAAATTCGTAACGAACCGGATGTAGCTTGTCGCTTGGCCAAACAGGTTTGTTCAATTCAATGCATTTTGTTTTTTTTTTATTCACCTAAATACTCAATTCCTTAGGCCTTTGATGATGCTTTGGTCGAACTAGATTCAATCGATGAACAATCTTACAAAAGTAAGAGGAAAGGTCATTGATCAATAACCAACGATAAAATTAAATTCTTTTCTTATCCACTTATAGACAGTACTCTCATTATGCAGCTGCTCCGAGACAATATCGCTGTTAGTATTCATGTATTGAAATTTTCTTTATACAAGAACTCATTCTTGTTTGAATTTTGCAGCTATGGACTAGTGATGAATCTGGTATCGACAATATAAATGAAACTGAAGAACAGTAGTAATTGTGCGTTTCAATTTTTCTCTTTCACTTTCTACTTCTTTTATTTGTGTTAACATATATCGATGATCATCCAATCTGACAGTAAAAAATATGACATTTTCTCTCTGTCTATCTGTCTTTCTTTCATTCAAACCATAATTTCTCTTATGTACTTGTTTTTCTCTTACTGTTCATTTTTCTTTTATTTTTGTTTGTTGATGGCATATATTATATATATATCTCGTACGGCAACAAAAAGGTGCCAACAAACGTACTTTTTACACAAACTGAATTTCTAGTTCTTATAAGATGTCATTTTTATTCAATCCTTATAGCTCTAATAATATGTGAGACGACTATCGGCAAAAGAATTCACTTTTATTTCGGTATTATATCTGAGCTGCTGGTCACTTGTTTTTTTCTCATCAGAATGCGAGAAGAAAGAATAAGTCAAACTTATTTGCATTGAGTGTTTTTATGCTTTATTAATATACACATTAGTTGAATCATATCGATTAATATTAACTGTATCAATATTGTTGGCAGCTTCAGTCAAATATACTGTCAATCTATTTAACAATTGATTGAGAAGAGCAATGAATTTATCACGAATACCAATGAAAGATAGAATCGATGTTAATGATAAGAGTATGTTGTACTTAGCGAAAAATTTTCGAAATTGGATATTAATGTACTTTGAGGAAAACTTATCTAGGAAGATACAACGGACTTTATAAATTGTTTATACGGTTCAAGTAGATATATCTTCGACATATTAAAAGAAAATTTCGAGAATGATTAATTATTCTTTCCGTACAGAAAATAACATTCTAGCCTGCAGATAGTCGTATAACAAAGTCAAAATACTTAGGGCAATCCAAAAGTAGTGTCGTCAAGGTTTTATTTCCTTATAGTAAACAAAAAAAATTTCTTTTTTTTTAAAATAGATAGAGGGTGTGAGTGGGTGGGGTGTGGATGCTAAGAGGACATACCCACACCCACACTCACCCACATCCACCCACACTCACACTCACACCCACATCCACATCCACACCCACATCCACACCCACATCCACATCCACACCCACATCCACACCCACACCCACACCCAGCCATTTTTAGACAAATTCCAAGTGAAATATCGTTCTTAGTGAGATCATTTGTGTTGTTCTGTATGCCTGCTGTGTACAAAAAATTCATGAAACGACTTTCGAAATGATTAGGTAGTGTATTGTTATAAGAAGATGATTTGTCGGCTAAACGATATTACTCAGAATATCGAAACATTTTTAGAGTTGGATTTAAATGCAAACCGATTCGATTGCATTGTCTCCACTATGATAAAAGTATGGGTCTCAACAATATCGTCGCAAAATCATACCATACGATAGGAATGAATGCTGATATTTCTTAGGGTATTCAGTTGCTTGTCTTCTTCTTAAGCACAAAAGTTACTATCCTCCATCGGGAACTATTAGCATTCAGCCTACCAAGTCTCATAGTGGTCAATTTATGAAATGTCCTCGATGTCGTTTGCACACCAGTTAATAAAAGGGAGAGACAGCTTCGAAATGTGGAGGAAGAAATGTTGTCGATGCAGTCTCCAGTGTACAATAAGGATACATGGAGCAGAATGTCTTATTGTATTCTTCTGACAAGTATTTTCATATCGACTAGGAATTCATGGTAAAAGTACGATTCATACGTATTTTTGTGGTCTAACGGATCACTATTCAAGAATGAGGTCTCTTGACTGGGATATCTTCCGTTCATATTTTAGAATCATATCAGCAAGAGTAATCCATCAATCAATGATTGAGTCAGCTCCATCACTTCATGAAATCCTGGTGCAGGAAGACCGCAGTTTGTTTGTTATCAAAAATAAGAATTACTGATTTTTATCTTAAAATCCTCTCATTTTTCTCAAGAGCTATGCTACCTTATTCGTTCTGATAGGAGGAGATATGTGCCAGGTGAATGGATTCGAAACTATGCTGGTAATCGTGCGTTTACAAGAAAAGTGGTGATTACAGACCTTTTTGACGCATATGAATCAGAAAATAATTCAATATAAGTCCTGCAAAACCAAGATCTACCACGGAAACACACACAACGCGCACCGCCAACATGAGAGTGCCGAACAGTGACCATGGTAGACTTGGTAAAGCTGTGATATACACTTGATACCAATTTTGGAATTTTTGTGATTCATTTACGTCATGAAGTCACAGCCTCCTCTGAATGCTGACTGATTCTCGTGACCCTCCTGATTCCAGGACTGTGGAGAGTCACCGACCAGGCAGTTATTCTTTGGCTAACTTCCACAGGGAGAAAACAAGCGACGAAAAGTAAGGCCTCTGTGGAATCCAGAATCATTGTGAAGTCGTAATAGTCACCTCGGAATCACCAGAGTACGTGGGAGTCAGTCGATAGTCAAGGGAGTCACTTTGGAATCACGCACAGGGAAAAAACCATGTTCTGTGACTGTCAGCTGACTCAAGAGTTTTCCAGGTGACTTTCGAATGACTCTCTCTGAGTTAGCGGAGCCTCAGGAATCTTGATTTTCCTGCTTAGTGAATTCAAAAAAAGCCTCGTCATCCACTCTCTCCCGCCTCTCTCTATTCCAGATATCCTGCGAAGTTGATTATCTCAAAAATTCAAAAAAAGAAAAAAGGGTCAGAAAAGGAGAATAACTTGGGACAATAATTCGTTTAAAGGGGAAATTAGAGACGATACCTATTTTGCCAGAAGATTCATCAGAAATTGTGTTAGGCACTTGGGGAAAATCTTTGAGCCAGACCCGAAGCCCCGGACTCACATATCAATACCAGGTTTGCTAGTATGTTCAGATCAAATAAGCACGGCCATAAACTGCCGTAAAGAACCGTCATTTGCAGCTTGAATAATGGTCCTCTCATAGTCATATACCATCGTATCATAAACTATCACAAATGATCCTAAACTGTAAATTTTTGGTCGTCTACGACGTGACGATATAACACCACTATCAAAACGATAAGTCATGTCTTTATACAGCCGTATACGTCATCTGAGTTGGTCATCCACGATTGTTTACGATGATTGTAACTATTATAATGGGTGCCGGTTCAGTCTGATATAAAAACATCGTACTGAATCGTTACAGATCGTTATTTCACCTGTATAAAGCTAGAACCGATGGAGAAAATTCAGCTTCAAACTTATGAGGATTTTCGATCTTTCTCTTTTTTACCAACTTCTACGATCAAAATTGGCAACAGTTCGCCCGAGAACATTCGTTTTACCTCTACCTCACACATATTTTGCTCAAAAACAATAACATTTGTCCACGGCAAATAACAGGTATCTTAACGGTATCCTACCGGCGTAGGACTTTCTGGACTGGCTGGTATTTTCACCTATATTTGCCGCTATTTCGTCAGTATAGGTTTTCACTTTACCGGTAGGACTGGTCTAGTAGGAGTTTTTCTTTACTGGTTCCATACCTGGGTTAAGCTGTCTTGGGGAATGTCTTCTAACGGAAGTAGGACACAAAAGTGGAATCATTTTGACAACTTGCAACATCGATATTACTCTGACGGAAGCATGAGATTTTCTTGGGAATAGCATAAATTTTGCTTTTCTAGTCAAGATTTCTTTTCTACAGGTTTCGAGTCATCGCGCTCAACCATTCTCTAGGAATTTCGAAAAGCAAATACGAGCGCTGTGAAAGAAGATGGATCGACTAGTACTTACCGACTTTGCTTATTTGTGAATCACTTGTTATTCTGGCTTTTTGGCGTATGTGTTGCTAATGGTCTCTCTCAGCGAAGCGAATAAAAGAACGCACAGCATAGCTGATCCACCGTTTATATACGAAGTTGAACGAAATTTTTTATTATATTGACTTTGACAGAGTGGCAAACAAAGTGATTACTCAAACCTGATAAGAAGCATTTCTTTTCTTTCTCACTAACAACGTCATTATTTACAGCCATGGACAAAATTCTTTGTCTCTCTATGTTTCTGTGTTATCATACTTTGCATGAAATTTATTGCCGAGTTGAAATATGACATCAGAGTTTTATTTCAGTCTGGTGTACAGATCACAATGCAATAAAACTCTCAAGCCATATCTCTACTTGATAATAAATTTGATGCAAAGTATAATAGCATAGAAAGAAAGAGGGGAAAAGAATTTTTCCGGAGTTTAGGTGAAGTGAGTAGCCGATTCAAATAATTTCAGCGGCGATTCATCCAAAAGCCTGTTCTAGAGCTCCTAGTCAGTATTTCAAGTACAACATGGCGAGCTCTATCCAATAGTATAATTATATTTCCCATAGTCAATCTGTGTTTTTGAAAACCCAAAATACTGGTATTTCGCCATAAGAGGGTGTGGGTGTTGGTGTGGATGTGGGTGGGTGTGTGGGTGTCGGTGTGAGTGTGGGTGGGTGTGTGGGTGTCGGTGTGGGTGTGGGTATGTGTATTCCCTTCAACCATACCCACTCTCACACTCTCTAATGATTTTTCATATCAGCATCTGAACTTGGAAAATCTTCTGAAAGAATATTGATGATTCATATGGATTTTACTTTCTGCGAAAATTCTGTTTAAAGAAAATCAATTTTCAAACCTATAGTACATGTTATACTTATGATAAAGGAAGTATAAGATATAATAGTCAGGACAAGGTATTCAGGAGCAATTATTTTCATGATTGCAGCTATTAAATTAACATTTTGTATATATAAAGCTAATACTTCATAGTGATTATTTCCACTTATCTAGACCCTTTTAGTTGACAGGTTCCTAGAAGATGAAATTTTCAACTTTCGAAAGCTACGAATTAAAACAATGAATAGTTATTTCATTTGGTGTTTCTTCAGCACAATCAAACAAGAAATGTTTCATAAAATCAATATAATTATTGCCTATGTATTATATAAATCTACCATAGAATAGAAAATCTTCAAAGCCATGAATCAGGTTATCATCAATAAATTTTTCCTAAATTTTGAATCTTAGCAGACAAAAACTAATGAAAATGTAAATTGGAAGGGTGTGGGTCTGGGGGTGGGTGAAGAGAAGATCCGCCACCACGATCACACCCATACACCCACACCCATCCACACGTACCCCCACACCCACACCCATCAACACGTACCCCCACACCCACACCCACCCGCACCCATACCCACACCCACACTCACACCCGCCCACACGTACACCTACACACACCCACACCCACGTCCACACCCACGCCCACCCCACACACACTCACACCCACACCCACCCACACCCACACCCACACCGGATATAAAGTCTGTTATTGATGCTATTTGAAATGATACCATAACACCCTACAAAAATATTTTTTACCTACCCTGTACTTTACTTTATCGGTAAAATACAGTAAGATAATTTGCTTTACTCCTTGAAGTAAAGATGAGGCTCCACCCCTTATAGAATGCTATTGACACTCATACTAATCTTTTAAACCTTATTAAATTATAGTTAGTGAAGATACACCGATTAGATTTTAATCAAATATATAATGCAATGCGCTCATTCTATTGGAAGTATTTTCGATCTGAAATTCGATAACTAGCAAAGTAATTTTGCTGAAAAATCTATACTTCACAGCCAATTTGTGTCTTTTTCAACTAATGTTCTATAATTTCCGATTAGAAAAACCTCATTTGATTTGATCAAAATGTAGTATTTGAAATCAGCATGAAAGCTTGAGTCTATCTATATGGGTTTCAAATTGTTTTTGGAACTATTTCCATCAGTTCGGACCCTGAACTTTCCCATCAGAAATATATCGAAAGATGAATTTTATTAAAACAATCATTTATATAACCAAACACTTCTGCTTTAACCTTCAAATTGATATTTAAATGTTCTGATATACATTTCCACTATTCAAACGGATATTAAATAAAATTTATCTCTTCCTATACTCTGGAATGGGACCGCGGATCTAAATTTGCCTGAAAACACAAATTGCAAAAGTAAATTGAAACTAATATTAATCGGCTCAATTTGTTGTACTGATTTCAAATATGACATTTCTCTGAAATCAAATAGGAGTTTACTATTTGAAAAGCATCGAATATTAATCAAAACAGATATAAATTGTCTCTTAAGTATATGGTTTTGAGCAAAAGGGCTCTACTAAATATCGGATGTCAACTCGAAAGTATTGCATTAGATATTTGGCTAAAAAATTGTTGGTGCACCTTTACTAATAATAATTTCACGAGGCTTGAAAGATTATTATGAGAGACAATATGATTCAATCTGCCAGGTATTTACCAATTAGTGATAGAACAAAACTAAATGTTCAATAGATTCTTAGGTATTCTGATAGAGAAAGAAAATCTACATCGAATGAACCTACTTTTGACGATAATAAACTGCATTTCAATGAATTTTCAGATCGAAAACTGATTTTGAAGCCTTTCAGAGAATGCTTCAAATCTTTCTTATTATCTCAGTGCTTTTGAAAATAAAATGAGATATTTGTAATAAAGATAATTAATGCTATCGAATCATAAAGGCTGGTAATAGAACGACGATACCGAGTTTTTTCGATGACTGAGGGAATTGGAGATATGATAAATTGGATAATAAAATAGGAAATGAAATTATGCAAAATAATCAAAGTTCGATATCGATTCGCAAGCTAACAAAATTAGGTTCAGATTTTTTGTGGTCATCAAACCATCATTTGACACAATTGGTATTGACGCATCCGAAAGTGATTAATGTGTGATGATGAGCAAATAAATCAATATTCAACAACTAAATGCTTTATTTACTTCATCCTACTTTTCTGATAAATGAAGATATAATTCACTTTACTTTACTTAACTTTTCGCATAAAGTAGACCTACTTTAATAAACTGATGAAGTAAAGTTACTTCCCTTTACTTTATCGGGTAAAGTAAAGTCAATTGCTTTACTTTACTTTATTTTATTTTTTCCAAGTAAAATAAAGATAAAGTGTCACCCCAAATCACGAAAAAGGAAGACAAATAATCATAGATAAGAACGAATATTCGAAATGAAAGACACATTTTGATTTTACAGCGACTAATATGAATCAATTTTGATAATTTCCAAGAAAAAAATTGCATACGAAATCATTGTTTACTGGAATTTTGCTCACCAGAAAAACAGAAGTGATCTGTAATGACGAATGAGAGTATTTTCAGAAATTTGACTAGTTCTTTTGCGTATGTAAAAATATTTGCGTCATATTTATGAGATAAAATGCACCAAAGAAGTATATAAATACTTCGTTAAATGCATAGAAGCAGTATCAAACTGACTTTTGCCAAATTACCAATATATTCCTCTATATATATATATACTGAGTCTCTATTAAAGACTAAGGTGAGATATTTGATCAAAACTTCTTGTCATACGACGGTAAGTTTGCAAAAACAGTGTATACTCACCATCAATATGTAAGTACCAGATTTTCTATCATTCTCATATGAGAGTGAATTAAAGCCATAGTGCAATAGGCTTAATCTTCGATAAAAAAAGACCAAACAGATTCGTAAATAAAGTTTGATTCGAAGCAATCCGCTTGTATAGGATAGCCATGCAAGTACCTCTTGAGTCCAGAGATGCATGAGGATCGAACAATCAATCAACTTGTTTCATAGCAGTCCGTCGTGCAAACAAACAACGAAATACGGCTGTATTTCATTGTAAAAAGCCAAACGTTTCGAAATGCAGAAGATCACGTGCCTCTTATCGGCACGGTCCTACATAAATTCTAGACAGTTTTCATCATTTCGATTTTCAATTTATTTTCAGAGATTCGTCGCATAATTACGTAAGACAACGTAAGCGTGAATGGTTTAGTGTAGAAGAGAAAATCCGTGAAAATGAGGTATCAACAATTCCGAAGTACTACAATGACGTTTGCGTTCTATTAATATTTTATTTTCATTCCTTATTGACCACAAAGAGACTCCGCATTAATTAGATCACTCTTTGTTAACCTCTTGAAAAGTTCTATGATTTCACAACAAGCAGGTTTTCTCTTCATTCTTCAGACTATGTATCAAATTGGGATCTTTTGCTATCAAGTTTCATACTATTTTGTAAAGCAATACGAAAAATTTCTTAGCGTTATTACTTGAAGACTAATAACAGATATCTAATCTGATTGCTGTCGGATTTGGTACTATGCTTTTCACTTATAATCAAAAGAGAAGTACTAAAACGATCAATTATGCAATTTGCATTGAATATCCCATGCATTTGGTTATTTTTCGTTGGCTTGTATGCTCAACAACAGGATCAGACTTGATTGGCCATAGAAATTTAAAATCCAACTTCTTTAAAAATGATTCTGAGTTTCAACACTTTCGTTTGTTTTTCAGATAAACTATGAAAGAAATGTTCATTGCTCTTTTGACGTTGCTTCTACTGACGGAATGCAAGGTGGTCAATGCTTTTGTATCATCAGTGATACGGCTCGATGCAAAATCAGATGATGTTTGGATACCAATGAAACAAGCTGCTGAAGTGTTAAATGTTCCGACACCTGGTAAGATCTTTTTTTGAAAAATCACAAATGTTCTTTTATTGAATTCTGATATATTTCAGCTAATTGGGCAAATTTTATCAATCCAACCACGACTAATGGGTCAATTGGACAAGCTCAAGTTGGAAGTTCAAATATAGCTACAATTATGGAAAACTGGTCAATACCACAACAATTTCGTAATCAAGCTATTCAAAATGTAAAATTATTGATAGCAGCTGCTGATGAAGGTTCATATACGGCTCAAGCATTTATATTTGATATTCAATCAAGTGCTTCGTTAACATCATTAATTGTTGTAGCCAAGAGGATTGCTTCTCCAGCAGATCCAAATATACCAGTATCTGTTGCATACGTTACAATAAATACAAATGGAATAGTCAAAAAGTTATACGATCCTCCCTATGAGAATTGTGAACGATGTTCCAAATGTTTATGGACAGGTCATTGTTGCTGTAACACTGTAATTCCAGAACGTGGCATTACACCGGAAGAATTGAACATAGTGAAACAAAAAATGACAGCCGATCAATTCATTTGGTTCAATCAACAACAATTGAGTAGGGCAGTGCAACGTACAATAGTGAACAATGATGATGATATTCGTAGTGTTGATTTGACACAAGCAATTGAAAATTTTCTTTCAAATAAGAATGTTCAAGCTGAAGTATTGGCATCATATAATGATTCAATTTTAACTGCATTACAATCTAATTTTACATCATTGAAACTATCCAGTCAAACATTAAAAATGGCCAAAGTTGAGTATAAGCATATTCTCAATTTGCTAAAAGCATTGTCAGAAGACTATGCATTTGACGATTTTTCGTCGAATTCACAATTTTTACAACAATTACAATCGTCACGATTTTCCTATGAAAACTTATTTACAACATCCTCTACTGGTTATGATAAGAAAAATACTACAATAAAATATATTTGGATAATTGGTCAAAATCATGATAATACAACCTATACAATTCATTTTCTTCATTTAAATATCTCTTCACAAGCACTTATTCAAACATTACTATGCAATAATACAAATAATAGCACATCTTGTAGTGAAGAGAATTTAAATAATCAATTAAATATTGCACGTACAGCAATATTGACAGATAATGGTCAATTTTTAAATGAAGAAATTCCAAAATTGATTACGCCATGGCAATTGACGACAACCAATATTGTATTGAATATTTTACGTTTCATCGGTGGTAGTGTATTTAATCCAAAACAGTATCGTCTGTTATCATATTTCGATCCTCGAATTATTTCACCGGAAGACAAACAAACGAATAATGATGAATCTCAATCACGAACTATAACAGCTAAAATTGCTGCCTTATCACAAGCTCTTTCATCTGTAGCCAATTCATGGAAAGATATTGTTAGTTCATTTAAAACAAGTAAATCAACTACTATAACACGAATTACTCGATTCGGTTTTACACATTTTGATCAAAAATCAACTGTATTAAAAGCTATAGATATACCAGGTAGTAAAGCATCAGAATTTATCAATGCCATTGTCATGGATTATAATTTACCATCAAAAGGTAGTTTTTTACTTGGTTTAACTTATTCAGATGATTTTTCATGGGATGATATTGAATATCTTTATTCACCGACAATGGATGGAAAATATCGTTCACTTACATTATTTAAAAATGGAGATAGTATAATAAATACTGCTTCATTTTTTATTGTTGATATCAATGCTGATTGGCAATTAGCACCCGATTTATTATTAATTCAGACTTCGAAGAGTTATTTAGGTGGTCTTTTTGAATCATCGAAACAATCAATACAAGAAGTACCACATGTCTTGACACTGGAGGAAGCTAAACAATTACAACAATTTTTTATGATGATTGCCATAAGTAATTTGGCTGGTACATTGGGCATGAATTTGACCTATCCATCTTTAACATAGTTGACGGAGATGACAGAATAAAAATTTTCACTTCAAATTATTGAATATATTATATTCTCTTTAAAAAATGTAACTTTTCTTGAACTTTTTATTTTAATCCAGATTATTTTTCGTGAATTCTTGATCCTAATAAAAGCTATTGTGTTTGAAACAAAATCTTTGTTAGCGAGTCTGCAAATCAGAATCAGAGATGGTCAAATATGTTATTGTTTATGAAGAGCATCGTATAGGGCAGAGAGAAATGTATTATTAATTTATTTTGTTTAATTCTTCAGCAGTTAATCGTTGTTCACTAACAATCATACAATATTGATTGTTCTAGACAGAGAAGTTCGTATAACTAAGTAACTTATGCACTTTACGTTTTTGATTTTGGAGGAGGAATTAACCATTAGAATAAAGAAATACATATATTCTAATAGATAGCAGATATGTTGCATTAACAATGAAAGAATCCAAATGGTAAATAATTCTCATTTATTTTCATTCTTATTGATAACCTGATTTACTTGCGCTCTTTATCTGTATGATTGATTGTATATGTAGGCGCTAGACATGTTAGCCGCCGATTTTTGCCATCGCTGCCATCGATTCGGTTCTGTGTAAAACTTCTTTTATTCTAATAAAACATATTGTACTTCTCGTATATAACTGTGACTTTCAGCCTGCAACAGCTGCTTTACAGTTCATTGCATTATTTCACGTCAATTTCTTTCGACCTATCTTCTCAGGCACAGATAAAAATGGTATAATAGGTGCCGGTGTGCGTTTCGTTTTATAAGAAAATGTATGCGTTACTCACACCCACACCCTATTTGCATATTAATCACGATAATAATATGTCTGTTCAGTTGTTGAACTAAGAAAATAAGTCTTTGACACTTTAATAAGAGTTATGACTTTTTAAATTATGATAATGTATCTGTTTCAGTTTAGTGAGAAAAGCGTTTTTTAAACTCAAAAAGTGTCAAACTTCAAATGTATATACCTGAAAACCATAGTGACATAAAAAAATACATATATAAACCATCATCGTTTTCAGTTTTTTTTTCAATAATATAATTATTAAGATTGTAATTTTTTTCCTTAATTGGAAAATAGTTCCACTTTCGTCTAGTTCAAAGTCGAATTCTAATTTCATCTTAGTAAACGTAGGACGAAATTAGAATATGATTAAAGATAAATTCACATAATCAAAACAACTAAAACTGAATTGAAGACTTTTTTTTTATTCAACTAGTTTTTCATTGAACAAAATAATTTTTAAGACACAATGCTATAATCTATTCAAACATATTTATAAGAACACTTCGTTTTGATTGTCATTGTCAATATGTTTTAATTTAGTCTTTTAGATTGTTTTATTCGATGAAAAAATAATTGAATAAAGAGAAAATTTTCTATTTATTTTTAATTATTTTCATTTTGTCAATTTATCTCTAATCATGTTTTTTATTTTGCATAATCAAATTTTAAATTTTTCTATGATATCTATATGAATGAATTTCAACATTTTGGTATGATTACTGTAAAAAATTGAAATTAGATCTAAATTATGTCTGAACAGTAACCTTTTATTACACTCTATGTTTATTTTACATGGAAAAAGTTTCCTAACATATTTTTTGAAATTGGATATAGTTAAAACAATTCTTATAAATATCTCAAGGACAATATGAAATAGATCGGTGAATTTTTCAGTGTTCATAGAACTAAATCTTCAATGAAAATTTAAGCGAAAACAATCAAACTGTCCAAGAGTTATGTATAATATAATTTTCGAAAAGTCATTCTACTTATAGTGAGTAGAACTGAAATTTTTAGAAAACAATCGATTTTTTTTCATTCAAACAAAAAAACTCATTTCGAAGAATATTTTTTTTTATCAATAATCAAGTAATTGAGATGAATGACTGTGAAAAGAAGAGGAAACACATATGAAAGATATACCATTTAATAGAGCATTTCAAGTTTTACAATATTGACCATTCATCATAGTTTTTCTCTTTTATCTTATACATAGAAAATATTTTTTTCTTAATACATATTACTGTAAATTAAGAATTGTTTTGACAGTAAAGATCTGATAACTCAGTAGATAGATGAACTAGAGTGCTGAAATTTTCTATGACAGTGGGGCAATCAAAGATTAATAACATATTAAAATTTCACTCGTAAGAAAAAGTTACAATTCACTGATATATATAATATCTATCTTCATCAATGTATCAAATAGATTTCAGAATAATAAAAGAAACTTATGTAATTAGGTCATATTTATCCAAAAAAAAATATTTATTCAGTAATAAAATAACTCAATAATATTAGACTGATGAATAAATAGTTAAGAATCAAAATTTTGGGTGTGCATGAATCTTCTCTATAGTGACATGCACACCTATATTGTAGGCATTCATCTATTTGTTGGTTTCGGCATACCCCCTAGGAAGACCAGGGTTGTATTTTTCGAGAAAAATGAAAGTTGATAGCGCAGTTTCTAACATATAAAGACCGACTCAGCTTTTGATGCTGCTTTTAAATATGTCATTTTTCTAAACATAGAGCCCGATATTTCAAGCAACAATGAATCATAAATAAACGAAAAAATTGAATTTTTGGCATCCTACAGCACTGTGCCTTTGGGTTGACTATCTTCTCCACACCCTGAACTCAATGTAATAGCATAGTTTTGTAGAGCTTCATAAGGGCTACCGAATAGCACCTTACTCAAGTTGGATCTGTATTTCTTTCCTACCTTGAAATAGGACTTTCTCATCAATACCAATAAAATGTCACATAGTAGTGTACAAGGTCATCTCAAGAAAACAATGAAAGAAAAGTATTTTATCATACTATTATATATCATTCGGTAGCGAAAAAAACAAACTTTTATTTGGTATTTGACTCAAATTAAAGATGTTAACAGAGTCAATATACTTCATAGGAACACTATATAGCGCAACTGGCCCGGTAATAGACAATATAAGTTTTTTTGGCTCCTGGTGCATAGGTATAACGAAGGCGAACTCATTAATTCGAACATTAATCGAATTTTGACATCTCAATCGAGTATTTGGAAAAAACAAAACTCAATTTCAGGAAGGGACCGAATTCATGGATTAATGATCCCTCTCCTTTGAACAATCAAGAGTTCAAACGTGACTTGTGACATCTTACTATCGTAGAATGATATGAAAGAGAAAATAATGTCAATAAATTTTTTATAAATACTACTCTAATAAGCGAGATTTCTTTGAAGTTAAAGTTCCAGATTAGTTTATTGAGTATTTCTTTTGAAAAGTCCAGAAATATGAACTAGAACCTTCAGAAAACAGTAGTAGATAAACATTTTGACCCTCTAACGCACAAAAATGCAAACCGGCTGCAATGCACTATATACTAGAAGGTAGAGCAAGCGACGCTCTACAAAACCTACTAAATCACAATTCATCCAAATTCGGAAGGAGTTTTTTTATTAGAAGATAAAGTTTGTGTTACAGTGAACGTTTTGTGATCCAATTAAAAATTTTCATTAAAAAATGGAAACATTTTGAATCATATATGGTTCGATAGAGCTGAGCACGGGCTATCAGAATATGTATAGAATGTTCCATTTTGTTCTTGAAATAAAAGAGAAAATGTTCTCGCAAAAATGAGAACTTTTCACATTGACCATGATTTTCCGAAATTTTTGAAAACTCTATTTTGCCTATTTCAACCCTAATCCAGAACCAAACCCGTAATAATTGATTACCAAAATGATCAGCTCATTGAGCTCTACAAACCCTGAAAATTTCAGCCAATTCTGAGAAAGTCGATGTAAACGTGGTACGTTTCCCATGGATTTACCTCAATCGATTTAAACAGTTGAATTATAATGACCAAATCTGAGTATGGAATAGATGCATTACATTTAAAGGAAATTATAATTCATCGTTGGGTTCCGAAAAAATTGCCACTTGTGTAACTGGAACGAATCATACAGAGAACACCTATTTCGATATGAATAATCAGATGAATGATAAGATGCAAGTTTTCTAATGGAAAAAAATATCAATATGTACCCAACAAAGTGTATCACTCATAAAAGCATTATTCAGCTTATAATTAGTCTATGGAGGTAAAATGTTCGTATAAATTCGAGAGAGAAAGACAGTTACTTTTGTCCACGACAGTAAACATTACTGATCCTCCTAATGTAGTACTAAACCTCAATTTTTAATATTGAAATTTAACTTCAACTGTTGTTAAACTCTTCTAAAATAGATTTAGTGAAAATCAAAACATCGTGATAATGTAATAAAAGTTCATTTTTATGATCCATTGTCCCCATCTAAAGTTGAACGTTATCCAACGTGCTCGTTTCAAATCCGTACTATCCATTTGGTTGAATTTAAAATAAGAATCGATAGCCGAAATAAATTAATTTCAAAAAACTTAACTTTCTGCAGTATTTTTTTTATAGATTTCGAACTATGATGGATTTATATATTTCGGTTGATGATAATTCTTTCGAAAATTTGATGCAAGTCAAATTATATGAAATAAAACTTAAACGAATATACTATCATATATTATAAAGATAAGCAATTAAATCATTTAAATTGCTTAAGAATTATTCAGGTAAACTTTTCCGAGGACACCCTCTATTAACAGTAAGATTAGTTGAATTTAGAATTCTAAATCAAATTTTATTTCATTGAACACAATAACATGTTTCATCATTTCAAAGAACCAGCTTTCATAAGTTCTTTAGGTCAACTATGTAGAAAGAAACACAAGTAATTCTACATATTTTGTAATAGTCTTTCATTTTCCTGTTGAATAGCTAGAAAGATCCATGATTTTCTAAACAAATAAAGGAAATCATCAGTATTAATAATTTGATAGATGCTGATTAATCTTTAGACTATAGGACACGCTCTGATGCACAAACTGGTCTATAGCTACTACATAATTAGTGAAATCTGTACAAGAAATACCGCACTAGGTTGATCTATAGTGACCAGTTGAAAATGATTGAACATATATGTAGATTGTCTATTATAGAGAAAATATAAGTCAAAAGAAATTGGCAGTATATTATATTGTTAGTGATAGTTTCAAAGCAGGTTTTCTACTGAAAATAAACATGATTTTGTAATAATAATAAGTATGAAGATATCTATAAAGTAACAACAATTTCTCGCATCCTATCTTTTTTCTGCACTTGTCGATCATTAATCAACGTGTTTATTATCGAAAAAAAAAGTTTATCTCAACAAAAAAAGCATTAGCAATTGACTTTTTAAAAAGCCAACATAATTCAACAAAAATATTCGAATAGAAAAATCTAAACGAACAAAACAAACTTTAACATCAACTCATTTTACCATCAAATATTAAAAATCATGAAGAATATCATGTATTGCTAGCTACTATTTAACCTATTATTTTGTCAATGCAACAAACAAAATATCGAATTCATTGAAAAATCATTTGTGTTGACTATTCTTTAAAATGTACTGGTTTTTTCCAAGTTTTCAAATTTTTCGCTTCATACATAAGAGTTTGTTTTTGTGCAAGGTATTTCATTTTAAAGAATATGAATTACAAACTTGATAATTATTTGTCGTTACAATTTCCTATCTTGATTGTTTATTTGAATTATAAAATACATAATTTTAAATCTCTCAATAGTAAATAAGTTATATCTTTTAAACAATCATCATCTAGGATAGCTACTTATATATCATACGAAATTCAAACCAGTGAATAATTTCACATTAGAAAAACCATTAACTTAGTCATACGTTTTTTTATTTATTTAGTATGTAATGAATTATACATAAGCAAATAAAGTTGAAAGAAATTTTTCATGATCATAATCGACGATAATTTTAATATTTGGATTTTCACTTATAATTGATCCCCATTCTTTTGTTTTTTCATCCATATATAATTGAACATCTTTCCATTGTCCAATTGAAAGATCAATTGCACAACAAGCTGTTAATGGATCATGAAAAGCTTTTCCATTTTTACCTGGTTTTTTGAAACAAATCGACATAACATGATAGATTTCTTGTAATGATTGACTTTTATCTTTGATTTTTTCAAGTTGTTTATGAGTATCTTTAGTATAAAGAATACCATGACAAACATTTTTTGAAACAAAAAATTTTTCTTTGATACCATTATAATCTAAAACTATTTTAGCTGCTTTTATATCAGCTCCTAAATTGAATGTTGGACATGTTATTCTACCATTGAATTTACTCAATCGTTTTTCTTCCGGTACAATATTATCACCAGCAAATCCACCTTGTGCAACTAAACGACCGAGTTTAAATTGGCCAGTTTGAATAGCTTTAGCAACATTTTTCAATGGTCCTCCACAAATTAAAATAGTTTTTTCATCACAATGTTTAAGAAGAACATTACTACCATCAAGAGCTTCTGTTGATTCTTTTATAGATGTATTTTCATATATTTTAAGATGAAATTTTGATAAAGCAGGTTTAGCATTCATATTAAATACACCAAGAGATAAATCACTTCGATTAAAACGATCAAGAACATAACGTAAAAAGCCAATTTGATCAGGAGTACCAGGAACAATTGTAACAGCTTTTAGATGTACCATTGGATGTCCAAGAAGAAAAAGAAGAGTAATAAAATCATCTGGATCACTTGTTTCCATATCAAATACAATTTGTAGACGACCATTAATTAAAAAATCATTGGAATTTGAAATTGTGGAATATGATTCGCTGATTTTGTCAGCGGTTGCCATGTAATATGTGTTCAATTAAAATGCAATTTTATTAGTTTTAAATAAATAATTTCATCTATGTTACGAAATTTTAAATGCTATAGTGGTATAAATAAAACAGAAAATATTTCGTCATAATCAAATCTTTCTTTTTCTTACACGCTTGATTATTTTTTTTAATTTTAGCATTCTCTCGTTGCATGCTATTTCTTCTGTTCTGTAGATTGTATGACTCATCTTCAACAAGAAAAGTAATGTAATAAAATTGAATACTTCTCAAATCCGTTCGAATTATGATCTAACGAGGGGAATGTTTTCAATGGATCAATTACTTTCTTGACGAAAACGAACGCATTTCTATGTTATCGATCATGCTGATTTCGAATATGATTATAAGGAACTCCCTTAAGTCTTCGTATGCTGGTTTTTCAGACTAAAAAACTTTTCGTTAAAAATTCTTTTTAATCTGTCCAAATTATAGTGCATATTGAATTGTCTAGAAGCTTCGAATCGTTGTTTTTGCAGAAAAAATACAACCATTTTAATTCATACGTCATTTATTTTTCGCTATTACTAACTGATTGATATCACTCAGTGTTACGCTCTATTGAGTAAAGAACGGAAGTAGACATAAAATACGTAAGTCTCTGTTGGATTTCTCCGTGTACACTCGTATAAAATACTCGAGTCAAAACCATTACCTGTGTTATTCAAAATGGGCAGATTTGCTGCATTTTCGATCACATTTTTTGTAGCATGGTACGCATTTATTATTTTATTCGATGCCATAGCCATAGGCGTAATAGTATACGGTGCTGTTCAAACTGCTCGAACTCGTGAAAAACGAAATAATTACATAAATACGACATGTTATGTCAACGATTACTCATATCGAGTGAAAATATGCCAAGATTGTTCAAATGATGACCATGGATGTACTGATTACAAGTGTTATGATGAACAATTTAATGTTACGTATTTAATTTTTAATCGTACACGCATCACAAGTAACATAAGATTATTTGCACAAAGCATGCAAAGCGATTATCAAGTAAGATATAGTTTAAAATAGATCTAAATAAGACTATAATTGTATCTATTTTCAGAACCAATTATCGAATACATGTTGGTATGATAAGACCTCTGTTACTTCTGTTGCATGGACATTTCCAAGTTATAAATCTAGCATACTACCACTGGTTTTTGGTCCAATAATGGTTGTGTTTTCTATACCTTTTTGTATTGCTCCATTGCCTTTCTTTCGTTAGGCAAGAAGTTTGTGTAAATTTATGCGTGATCATTTTTGTGTTCTTTAAATTTGTCATTGTGAAATAAAAGATTTTCAAAATATTTTTTTGTATTCAACAGATAGAGTATCTACGACAGATTTCTGAGATTATTGTTTTTTATCAGCTTATCTTATCAGCACAACTTAGCTAATTATTTAGTAAGTATGTTCTGATACAATTCTAAATATTATTTTCAGCCAATAAGTTTCAAGGTTAGAATAATTAACTTGAAATTCACTTATGGAGTAATCTGAAGGATAACTCTCATTATTGTGACTTCAAGCTTTCTTTAACATATCGATAATTTTTGTCAAAAACAAAATAGCAATAATAATTTATAAGTTGGATATCATTGGTAAACTGCAGTAATAATGAATAAAATTCATTCACTTTTGAATGAAGATATTTTTCATTCGAGTGAATTCATAAATAAATATAAAGTAAGAATGTGGGTGTGGGGTGTGGGTGTGGATGTTCTTTACTTACACTGCACCCACACCCGCACTCACATCCCACACCCTCACGATCTAGATTTGTTGAGAGAAAACTATTGAAAGAAAGTAAGCTGCCAATTTTTATATGATTCCATTCAATTTTAGGTAACTAAAGTTCTTCAAATTCCCAGTAAAGATCATGAATAATAAATCCCATTAAGTTGAGAAGTTCTCTATCAATATGATGAAGTGCTTGGTTAAGTATGTCGTAGAGAGATGATGCTAATGAATATTGTCGAATAATGACTCTTCGATCATCATAATTCTCAATTAGTTCAAACATTTCTTTTCTTGGTGAATTCTGTGTAAACGAATTGCGACAATAATCAATAAACGTTTTTCTATGTTCTTTCTGAAAATTTACATCAATAAAAATATCTTTCAATAATTGAATGTACATAAATGATGGAGCCATATGATCTCAATCGAGTTGTTCAAAAGACGAAAGAAGAATACTAATTGGTATAAAATTCTGTTGGATTCTTTTGATTTCACTAAGTACAAAACGAGATAATATTTACATATCGACAAAAACATCTTTGATTTTCATAAATCGTTTTTGTCATGATTCGATCAATTCGAACGAATTATTTGAAAAATATATGAAAATAGAATCAACTTGTTCTAAATTATGAAATTGTGAAAGATCATGTTTATTATTTGAAATAATAACAAATATTGTTTCATTTGGTGTCTTTTTTTTATTCTCGATCAAAGTATTATCCACATTTGAGAATATGAGCAAGTTTGTATAGAAAGAAAGATTTTTATGTATATCATCACTTGCAGACATTGGTTATCATTTAATTTAAATAAAAATTCTTTTGAAAAAAAAGCACAGCACATTTGATGAAAAAAGTTCACAAAAAAATTTCTCAATAAATTATCAAGTTTTTAGTAAAGGTCAGGAGTAAGCCTAATGAAAAATATATACTCCAATTGAAAAACAAACGGTCTATTTTCTAGATAAAAATTAAAAGTTTCAATACTTCAATAGATAATAATATCGAAAAAATTAACCGAAAAATTTTGAAGTAGGTTTTCAAAATTTATCAAATTTTTGGATGAAATATAAAATAAATAAAATAAAAATATACATGATTCGATAGAATAATTTGTACTCTGTCTAACTCTATCAAAATGAAAAGTTTTCTAGACTTTGTATAAGTACAAAAACTTGAACAAAACTTTCATAAATAACATAATTACCCACTATTTAGAAAGTAGAGAAATACTAGTAATAGACCTATAACTTTGATATGATACGTTTATTTTCTCATCAAACGAAGAAAAACAACGTTGTTTTTTTCGCTGCGCAATAGCTTTTATTAGTATATCCATCATGCACTTTTATTTATTCAATTCTTTCTGTTTTCTTCTGTCTATAGCTTGGTTCCATGATTCATTATAATGGTGTACCAGTAACTCATCTTAGTTATATTTTATTCTAGCTAGAGGTGTCCGCCGTGTGACAGCGACAATTTTTTTTGTAGAAAACTCCAAATCGTATGGATTTTGTCATAAGAAACAAGCATGTTTCTGTATTTCTTGCACTGTACGCTCCTTTATATTTCTTTGTTCAATAGATAATATGAGTAATGTAATCAATATCTTTTATTATATGTATTGTCATCTTAAAAAAATTTTAAGACATTCGTAATCGACAGAAAGAAATAACGTAGATATACTTATTTCAAGTATATGATCCGTAGGTCGTTAAATGCGAATTCAAAGTAGTGAATATAGAGGCTGAAGATGAAGACAATGTTTTTTCATCAAAAACTCAAGGGTATGGGTGTGTGAAGTATGGATGTGGGTGTGAGCATTGATCTTCGTTTTCTTCATTCACCCACACCCACACCCCATGATGGGGAAGCTTATCACCCGTGAATTCGATCCATCAGTGGCCTTTTGATTGTTACTAAAAAAAGGAAGAACACGATTTTCCTCTGACTTACAAGTCATCATCATATTCGATGCAGCTCTGGTGTATATGCATTGCAAAACAACAAGAAATTCCGGCTCTCTGATTGAAACATGTACTGTTCCCATCTCTCTCACTCTTTAGACACTCTGTCTAGTCTTAGGAGACAACTCTATTTGTGCACAGAATGTGTTCATCGAAATACGTGTACCAATCTATATTTGAATGTGTTGAGTCTATGGAACGTGTTCCAGAGAGGAACTGGAATTCTATGGTGTTTTGTCTTTTTGGATATTTATATTCAAAGAACATGTATTATTAAAGAGTGGTGCCGTAGTTACAGCTATTTCTTTGCGTTAAGTTTTAGGCAATGAAATCTTGACTGATCTCCATAGAATCACAATCTATAAACGACAGAAGTTGATCACAATTCTTCTAGCCAATTCAATTCTCCCTTTTCGAATACCATGTGCCTCTATCATGGCGTCCAAACTTTCTCTTAACTTGGTGAACTTCCTTATCTTGTGTCCATAGTGAAGGAAAGAAAAGAAAATCGATGTAGAAGGAATGAGTTGGCATCATAGAGTGACATCTGATGACGCTAACAACTATGAGTTATTATTATCGTAGAAAGAATTTTAACCAAAGGATATTTTTCGATAAACATGCAAGCATTATTTCTCTTGAATGTGATTGAAAAATACAATCGAGGCAAATAAAATAAGAAACATGACCTTGTAGACATCTTTGCAACAGATGGTGTATATAGGCGAAAACCCCTAAAAATTGAGTTACCAAATAGCCGCAGAGTCATCGAATTAATTTTCAAAAGCTATCGTTAAAAATTATTGTTTTATTCTTCTATTTCTTATATTGATTAAACCGCGTAATATTTTCCGCATTTGTGTCCTTTGATATAGAAGGAGCCGTGCTCTCATGAAGAAGAAATAACGAAGACAGGTGAACGAGTAAAAAATGCAGTAGAAAGAAACAAACAACAGAAAAAAACGCTAGCGTGGCAACAGAACGATCAAAAAGAAAGAACGAAAGAAGCTATTATATGATATTTATAATTCAGAAAAAAGGCACATGTATGAAGAAATACTCGTATTTACTTCATGAAAAATGACAACATAGTCTTCTCTGATCGTTCTTCAACGAGAATGATGTGGATTATTTCTAATAATCGGTAAGTGATATTCGAAATAATTTGAAGCAATTAGCTAGCCATGAAAAACATCAGATTATGAGATAAGGTCAGATATAAGACGAAGAATCAAATTGTTGACTGATTACAAGCGACGAATAGACTATAATGTAGTACATAAATGGTAGTCTTTCGTTGCTTTTAATGTCGTTACTAGCAGAATATCATAGTACAAAAGAGAACACTAAGCGATACTTGTATACATGTATTAATGTCGATGTTATTGTAGTTGTTCACCTCGATGGAAGAAGTTCATGCTATTTCTATGCATTTTCGCCTATCTTTATATAATTTCGACGACCTCATTTTCCATCTTCTTGGGTACCAAGCAAAGGAATGTGATCCATCCACAAAAGAAAAGTATGTGATTTTGTGTTTGATTATGCGAAACCAATCAGATTCTATGTTTGAATGATAGATAATGATCATTTGTGTCTAACTTCATATTGTATCAAAGCAGGTGAGCAAGTTTTATGATCACAATAAATATTGTTCTATTCTTTCAGCTAATTATCTACTTGAGAGTATAAATGAAACTGTTGAACCATGCGAAAATCTTTACGAGTTTACTTGTGGTAGATGGCTTACGAACACAAACATACCAAATGATGGTTTGTTCACTTTATTAAATGATTGATTCATCAAATTGATCATGTTAATAACTTCTAGTTAGACATCAAGATACATTTCAAATGATGCAAGATCAACTGGGCAGTACTCTTATCAGTAAAATCTGCTATTCATATCCTTTATTTATTTTCGTATTCTTTGCAGATCTTCTTACTACATTACCATCGAATAGTACCATTGAGTCTAAAGCAATTATCAATGCTCGTCGTCTCTATACTTCCTGTATCAACGAAGCAATGATTGAAATGAAGAGTGTTGATGTGTTACTCTCATTTATCAATACAGAACTCGGTGGGTGGCCTATCCTACAAGGCTCAAAATGGAATCATTCCACATTTAACTTTTCTAGTCTACTAGTTAAACTACATGAATATAACAGAAATATAATCTATAGTATAAATACAAAAATTGACTTTATTAACTCGTCCATCCATTGCATTCGAGTAAGATAGGTAGTTGTGAATTTAGATTGGTGGAAGATGTTGATACTTCAGATAGGTCAAAGTGATCTTACCTTGGAACACCGCAACTACTATGTTAGGGAGAACAGAGTCACAAAAGCTTATCAAAAATTCATGCGAAGCGTGGCCCTAGAATTAAGCAATCTCACATCAATGGTTGACAACGATATTGTTGACGTATTCGAATTTGAGAAAAAGATTGCCAAGGTAATTTTATCTTTTCGAACATATTCTTCATTTCAAATCTCTGCAATAGTACCATTGGACAACGGATGAGCAACGTGCTCGAATTTTTGAATATATTCGTACAACACTTGGCAATCTTTCGCGAGCAATCAATACCAGTGTGAGTTTGTTTCTCTCTCTATCTCTAGCACTGTGAAGATTTCCATTTAGTTTGACTTTACCAATCATCTTCGTCGTATCTATTCTTTGGTAAATGTGACTCTTGTCGATGCAGACATAGTGTTTATAACTGAAGTTGACTTTGTACGCAATATCTCGTTGATTATCAATCAACAATCATCACGTACACTACAAAACTATGTTGTATGGTGTTTTGTGATGAGTCAAATTGACAATATGCCGAAAAGATTTCGAATCATTAAACAAGAATTCAATAAAATATTTCGAGAAATCACTATTGAACGGTCACGTGCAATTAAATGTGTGAATTACGTCAATAACCACATGGGCTTTGCTCTCTCAAAACTTTATATAAAGAACTATTTTGACACGGATGCTCGCAATCAGGTACCAACACAATAGCTCTGGTCACACATCTTTTTTTTATTTTCTGGCAGGTCCTTGAAATGATGAACAATATTCGACATTCCTTTATTGATATACTCGAGCAATCCATCTGGATGGATCCTATCTCGAAAAACAGGGCAATAGAAAAAGTAAATTAAAAATAGATCATTTTCGAACTGAAAAAGACAGATTTCAATACATAGGCCCGCGCTATTGTCGAAAAAATGGGTTATCCTGACTATTTAGATAGTGACAATGTGACAAAACTCGAGAATGATTACGCTGAAGTATGAGATACAAAAACCTCTTGTTGTTTATCATATACATTTGTTTGTTTGAAATATAGTACAACTTTAATTCGTTATTTCTACGAAATACTTTGATCATCGATCGACTGATTGTAAAAAATAATCTTCGAATACTCCGTAAACCTGTTGATCGTAAGGCGTGGACCGATTGGGCACCGACGACTATCAATGCGTTTTATTTTCCATTATATAATGATATTAGTAAGAAAATTTGTCTGACCATACTGTGTCCTGTTTTTGTTTCTCTTAAGCTTTTCCAGCTGGTTTTCTTCAACCGCCTTTTTTTCACAAAGATGCACCTAAGTATGCACTTCCTTTGTAATATAAAAGAAAATATCTTTATATCTGTTCTAGATATCTTAATTATGGTGGTAAGTATTGATTCAATCTGAATAGAATGAAAAAAAAGAGTACTAAATATAGGTGTTGGAGTTGTCATCGGACACGAGATTATACACGGTTTCGATGACCTTGGCCGACATTTTGACAAAGAGGGAAATAAGGTTTCTTGGTGGTCTAATGAAACAATCAATACATTTAACAAACATAAGCAATGCATTATTGAACAATATAATAATTATGTAATGGCTCAGATCAACGTCGAGGTCTCTCATTCTGTTTCAGTTTGTTGAAATTCCTTATCTTTCTTTAGATAAATGGTGAACGAACCCAAGGCGAAAACATTGCAGAGAATGGTGGATTGAAAGTGGCCTTTTTCGTAAGTTGTGTCATATATAATTTCGAACTGAGTTCCATCTACCTCGTAGGCTTATCAAAAATGGGCACATACCCATAAAAATGTTGACAAGAAGTTGCTGGGTCTATCCAAATATTCAGCAGAACAAATGTTTTTTCTTAATTATGGTCGAATGTGGTGTTCCAAAATGACAGATAAATATGCAACAAATATTGTATTGGGAGATGTACACTTACCTGGTCAGTTCAGGTAAACTTCTTGTCTCTACACTTTAACACAATAGTTTTAGCGCACTAGATAAAGAATTGATATGGAAAACATTTGTCACATGTGACTTCAAATGAGGATCTTGCTCGATATCTTCCGAAATTTTAGAGACTTTCTGATCAAGTTTTTTATTCACACCTGCGGAAAGTATTCACAGTAAACACTAATGATTTACATTTCGTGTTAGCGGAACATTCACCCAGTTGAGAATGATAGTTGATGAAATAGAAAAAAAATAGATAAACATTTGTAACACCGTTTGAGAATAATCAAGTATCTTCGTAAAGAACTCTTTGCGCTATTCAACTGCGTGGACTTTTGTCAAAAATCTGTATCTCTTTGGGCATCTACAGAAAATTTTTTGTATACAAACTGTTTTCACCTAGTCGCTACGATGATATCAGAGTTTATTTCTGTTATAGAGTACTTGGTTCTACGTCCAACTTTGTTGAGTTTGATCGTGCATTCGGCTGCAAACCAGGTCAAGGCAATAGTCGAATGAATAAGTGCAATGTATGGTAATATTTCGAAATATAACTTTTCGACTGTGTCCCTCAATCATTCAGATTCAGGAACTCTACAGTCTCTATGCACTTTTCTTGCAGGGTACACTATTCATTGTACATGCTTTCATTTCCTTTCGCTTTGTCTTTCTTTTATATTCTCTTTTATTTGCTCAATTTTTTGTTGTTTTATGGTTTGTTTGAGTTTTTCGGTATGTTTTTTCCTGCTATAACTTATTGAAAAATAAACATGATATATACTAAAATAAAATTTGTCGCACTCATCTACTGTATGCCTTGTGGGCGTAGGTGTGGGTGTGGGTGTGGATGTGATTGTGGGTTTCCATAAATTGAAGATTCACATCCACATCCATACCCCCACCCAGCTACCCCACCCACACCCACACCCACACCCACCCATTTTTTATTAAACTTTGTTCATTCCCTTCTTTAGATATATTATCAATCATTTCAATAACAACATCACGTACATCTTCAACTGTAAAATCTAAATAATCTAATTTAATAAGTTGATCTTTTAAATCATATGTTAATTGACGAAAACGTTCGAATTCTTTTTTATTATTTAAATTTTTTTTAAGATAAACCAAATGTAAATGCACGATAAAAACCATTTCCATCACTATGTATACGTCGAATATATTTATATGTTTTCATTAATTCCTTTTTTTTTGTTGTCAAAATATAATTTTTATTTTATTTATATCAATCTTACTTACTGCTATTTTATCTTGATAAATTTTATCATATGATGCATATTCATTTTGTAATTGAGCTGTTGGAATTTTATCACTCACTAATCGTTGACTTTCAGCTATCTTAATAAAAGAGAACGATGAAAAGTTTTAATAGAAAGATGATTAGTTTAAATACTTCTCTCTCTATTTAATAAATAGATTATGTACAAAATAAATTACTACAGAGGGTATTGTGTTCCCGTTCGATCCTATGCATTCTCAAACAACACAAGACATATGTTCGACTAAATTGAACGTAGACAAAACAATAATTTTTCATTGTAGCAGTTATATACACTTGAGATAAATTCGGTTTCATTGGTAACAATATCAAGTACTATAATTGAGTTACAACTCAGTTGATTCAAATTGGTGAATCTCTAGTGTGAAATATGCCAATAAACTTTTTGTTTCGCTATAGTGTATTCGCCAATTGGCGATGGTATATTACCCCTCCAATACCTCCATCAAATTATTTTCTTTAAAGTCTTTCTTTTTAATTTTAAATGAATTTGCCGCAAATTCAAATACCCCATCTAATGAGAGAGCCATTAAATTACATGAATTTTATGTCGTTACACTATAGTAGTTCTTTAATATGAATATTACGGTATTCACGTATGAGTTGTTCGTATTATTTAAGTTTAGATTTTTCGCACGCACTACTGAACTTTTTTTGGGTTGCCACATATCTGTCACAATTATTTCTAGATTCTATTTAATGCTTTGAAATCTTCATGACAGCATAACAACGGCAGAAGATGTTCATGCATGTATAATATTATAGAATGAAACTGATGTCATGCTTTTTTTTATTAATACGCTATAATAATTATCATACAAATTTTATTTTCATTGATTTAAGAAAATGAACGCTCCGTTGTTCTGTTGCCAGTATCTAATATAAAATAGTTCCATTACGAGAAAAAAAAATCGTGTTACAAGTACAAACATTTTCTTTCATGATGGTTCGGCACAGACGTCAGATCTATTTTATGGGCGCTTGTCATAAATGAAAGAGCAGAGCACTTTATTCATCATATTCTATTATTTTCAAGTAGTTTAATTGCTTTAGTAATGACATTTTCTCATTATAGATAGGCATGATCCTATAATCAAAGTTTGCATAACTGAATCCATTTTTTACTTCAAATTTTCAAGTTGATTTTTTTTTGGTTAAAATAGGTCTTTTTTTCCAAAAATACCGATTTTCTAAAAACTTTGATCGAAGTCTTCTGAGATCAAAGAATCCTAATCTATACATGGTTTATCGAAATCCTCGAGCTGAGTTATCTTGCTCAAGAGATGTCACGTTCCTATTCTTACGGTTTCGGTAAGTGTAATCAGACAATCGTTACTTTTTCAAAAAACATCCTTTTTAACAAAAAAAAACTCAACTCGAAAATTTGAAGAAAAAAATGGATTTAGCTATGTAGGAGTCAAGGCCGACTCGATATCCGGTCCAATTGTGATCTAGTCAGTCACTCAGAACTGGAATTGATGTATACCTTCATAAGTATAAAAGAGAATTTTTCTTTGTACTCTACTGTATTTGCTTAGAGATAATTTTAAAAATTAGAACATTTATTTAAGACGTTAAGCAATGCGTTATGATGAATTTTTATCATCATAAAAGTGCTTTCATAATAAACTCACAGATGTTCGAAATCAAATTGTAGAACGTGATCATTTGGTTGAGATGAATTTGTACATTTTTATTTTGAGATGTCTTCTTCGAACATCACCAATGATATCGTTGCTGCCACCAATGCTCTTCTTTGGGACTCAGTTTTGTTTGTTTGATGCTGGTGTATAACAATGTTTATTCTTGGCTGTGTTGGACATTCATTGAATATTTATGTATTTACGCGTCCTGCACTTTATTCTAATCCATGCGGCAGATATTTTCTGGCATCAGCCATTAGTGGCTATCTTGTCGTTTTTGTTAATATTCCAATACGTTTTCTCCAATTGGGTTACAAATTGAGTTTATTTCTTCTATCAGTGGAAATATGCAAAATTGTATCATTTCTCTTTATCTCGATAAGGTATTCTAAATTGTGATGATAGAATAGAATCGAATGAATCTTTTTTTTTGTTTTCTTTTATAGAATTTTACCGTGTTGGTTTATAACTCTTGCTTCTGCTGACCGGTATGTATGAGTGACATAAATGCTCACATTGACAATATATACTATTTTTTCTCTTTAAGATTTTTCTGTAGTTCAAGATCAGCTACACTTCGTTGTTGGAGTTCAATTCGTGTTTCCAAGTATTTAATTTCACTTACACTTCTGTTCGTTGTTTTAATACACGTGCCAGTACTCATCTTTTATACAATCAATCCACAATCAAGAACGTGTCTCGGTCAACCTAGTTTATTTCAGGAAGCGATTACATATATCAATATGATTGTATGGTGTATGATTCCATCCTCGGCTATGCTTGTGTTTTGTTATCTCACGATTCGTCATATCAAGCAATCAGCTCGAAACCTTACGCAGCAAAATACTGCAAATCAACAACAAAAACGAACTAAGTTTATTGATCGACAATTCTTTCAAGTAGCGCTTATTCAGTCAATTCTATTTGCGTCAACATCAGCTTGTGATGTTGCTGGACTGTACCTTGTCGTCACTATCACCCCCACAAAACAATCCACTACAAGCCACTAAGCAAAATCTTCTTACGAATATACTCTCACTCATTGGTTTCCTCGGCCCATGTGCTAGCTTTTATCTATGTACATTATCGAGTCAATTGTTTCGGCGTGAACTTCTGAAACTATTTCATCTTCGACAAACTAATGTTGTAGATGTGGGTATGAACGTATTTTCAATGCAGAACAGAAACAATTAATTGCTTTATTTAATTATAATTTAACAGAATTTATCATAAAACGTTTTGCTTTTCTTATGTTTAACCTTGCTATTCAAATAAAAAACTTCGTCAAAGATGCTTGATTGTATGTGTTGTCGTAAGCAAAAAATTAGTGTTTTCATTTGCTCTAATAAAAGTCAATACTACACATCGAAATTATTTCAATAAAAAAACAAAGTCTCAGTGTGCATTATTTTGAAGGTAAGGGTGTAAGACTAACGAGGGAAGGTCCCCAAGTGTGAGTCTAAGTTTTGAATGGGATATATTCCAGTTTGTAGAGCTCGATGCGCTGATCCTCGTGGGTATGGGTTTAAATCTTCTCATCACACCCACATCCACACCCTCGTCAGAATTTTTGAAATTGAGATAAATACATAGGAAGATAGCCCGAATTCAGATCTTTCAGAAACAACATTGATTTTTCTTTGGCACCTCTTTTTTGGCCAAGATTTTCAATGATTTTTATTAATCTCTTCTTGGAAAATATGCTTCTTTTTAAAAAAACGAAAAATATTTTTCGTTTTTTCTCGATTTATGACTTTTTTGATCTTTTGTCCAAAACTTCTCAGTTCAGGCTCTTTCAATATATTTAAATGTTTTTTTGTTAGAAAGAACATGTCCAGATGCAGGACACCAGAGTTCTTTTTTTAATTAAGCTTTATTTTTTATTATATATACAGACATTTATGTAACTAGACACCCATTTTTAGCGCGTTTTTTTAGTCATTGAACTTATGATCCCCTTTCTCCGCTAAAAAAGTAAGAATTTAAAAAAAAAGGACTCTTTGGTGCCCTGTATCCTGACGTGCTCTTTCTAGCAAAAAAAAAGTTAAACATATTGAAAGAGCCTGGACCGAAAAATCTTGGACAGAAAATGAACTATTTTTGACTCTTGTTTGTTTCATATCTCTGTAAAACGAGCTGAAAATTTTAGAAGGGAGAGACCATAAACACTGTAATCAGAACTTTTGGTACACTCTAAGTAAATATATGAAACAAACAACTAATGACAATAAAATAAATTTGTTGATAAGAATAATAGAAGGTATTTCCATGGTTTTACACATGTATATTATCATACTTAATAAATATCAAATTACTTCAGTTTAATTATTAAGTCCATCCATTGTCGATTTTATTTTTTCATCAGTTCGTATTATGTCAAAATTTACACGACTTAAATACCTTTTTTTTTTATTGTATTCTGTCAAGATATTTGGAAAAAATATTCTTAATCATTGAGTCACTTCTATTAAATCTTTATTTATTGATGATTATATTCATCGAATTTGTTCGAAATAAAAACGATTTGTATGATCATCTCTTATTTACGACAAGCTTTTTGGATTTAATAGAAAGTTCATTATCATTTTATAACACCGTAGGAAGCGAGTTCTAATATATCAAGAGTGAAAGATGATAGAACCAAAAGAACTTTCAGATTTCTTTTTAATATAATTTAATATTGAAATTTAAAATAGTTTTCTTTTTTCAACTGCAGAAATATGTAAGTTGGAAAGTTTTGCTATGTTCAACGCATGGATCACCTAAAACAGCATTGCCTGCAGTAAATGAACACGACGTGAGACCAGCACATTGAGTAGTGATCACGGATGCAACATTCATACTTGCACAAGTACAATATCCGCAAGTGCAATTAGCACAAGAAGAACACCATAAAAAGCGTCAACAATCGTAAGTTTCGTCGAACTTACGCATGTAAGACTGACCACAGTATCTTCTTGACATGAATAAGTAATATTTGCTTTAGAAGTCAAAAAAAGAAAAATGATTCTATGAATGTTTTCGTATAAGATTTTTGCTTACTAAGAGAGCAGTAGTTGTTATTGTCGAAGTAGTCGTCGATGTTATTTGTGGAGTGGCAGTACTGAAAACAGCAGCAGCCACTATAACAGCACACACTAACGAAACCCAGACAAGACCTGGAATCAATGAACTGATTCGTCTGTATAGTAAAACTATCAGAGTGAGGATGGATGAAAGTGATCGATTGAACCATTGAGACTGAGAGATTGACATTAGAATCGGCAATCTGATAGGTACGTACGTTTACTAATTGATCCTAAAGAAAAAGAAAACAAAAGTATATTTATGCAGCGATTAACGATATACTTATCGGAAATATTTACAATTAAATATTTTCGTATTCCAAAAAGACGTTATTTGAAACATTCAGTGAAATGAATTCAAGATAGAGAAGATTTATGCAAGTCTTTCATCCTCTCATGAGCTTCCTATCTGTGGTAAACTTAAATAGTAACGAAGAAGATCATTAAACTTAGATTGTTCATTAGTGGCGATTTTGTAGTTTGCTTCATCTGTACAGTTGTGTATATGTATGTATAGATGATAAGCTTTTAACAAAGATGCAAATGAAGAAAGTATTTTTCTGTTGGCGAGAATTGAAAACATACTTTTGTTTAAATTCTTAAATTTTCTCCTACGTCCTTCTCAAGTAGTGCCAAACTGGCAATTACTTCCAATATAATCATACCTTCTCTTCCCTGGTTATATAATACAAAGTTTGGTGAGCGAAATAGACTACTTCATTACAACAATCAGTGAGAAAGATCCAAACTCACTCAAAACTCAGGATCTTCAAATCCTAAACTGATCCAGAACCCAAATCTCCAAAATACAAGAGTTTTGGTATTGTTATAATGTTTACATGGTGCGGTAAAAAAATGAAAGAAAAAACTAAGATGCGAAAATGAATATTGTCTAAAAAGTTAAAACTACCGAAAGTTTAATACATGTTAACATTTAGTATGTTAGGTTCAAACACAATTGACGCATCTATATGCCCCATTATATAACCTTGTTGTAGATAATCGTATTACAGTTGTAGACTACTATATCGTAAACCATCAAATATGCTCATTCTTACGACCGACAGAGATAGTATAGGGTCGAAAAATAAAAATTACCTATGTTCTTGTTACATATAAATAACATGTGTATTATTTTACATATTGGCAAATGCTATCTCGTCTAATTTCTATCGATGATATGATTTTGCAAAGGGAGATTGATCTGTTGAAATCGGTATTCTATTCATTTGAAAAGTATAAAAAGAATTTTTTATCCATCACGTACCTGAATTAAAGAATAAATTTCATTTTTTTTCTCTGTCCAAAACTGATGCAAAATGAATACATTTGTTTACTTTAATTTTTCGTTCTTTGCCATTTTCTGCACAGTACACACCCTCACTTTTAAAATTATATGTTTTCATCAAATAAATCATTCTTTATTTTTGATTGTGGAATAGTTGAACTTTTTAGACTTTTTTTTTGAATGAAAAATGAGAATTTCATTTTCTATTTCGACGCAAATAAATATTCTGAGATAATTTTTATTGTTGGAAGACAACGATAACATTTATTACTCTTATGCATTTTATTTTGCGTCTCTGAAAACAACATAAAAAATATGAAGACCCTAATCAAATCGAAAAAAACTGAGAAATAACTGTTTAATAAATCTACGTAGTTTATTTGAAATTATATTTATGATATCATTTATTTTTAATGAAACATCGATGTCGTATAATATCGAATCAATGATTTAAAGTGCAATAAACCAAACAAATTTTTTCGAATGTTTAAAATAACAACAAGAGTAATGTAGTCAAGATGCATAACGAGCAGTTCCACGTATTCATACATTAGTTATGTTGATACGTTGTCGTTTACGATTCATTGATTCAATTTCTAACTTATCATAGTATTTAACTATGATACCTTGAAGCATATTTGTATTCATATTCGTGTTTTATTCGATAACATGAACATATACGAATGGGAACTCGTTCAGTCCGTGTATCGTACGACGAATGGGATATGGATGAATTATCTGAAGCCACTGGTCTACCACCCGAGCGAATTCAAGCAATTTATCCACGATATATGTAACAACAAATTTCTCATATTTTTCGTACATTTGGTCGTGATGGTTCAGGTGCTCTTTCATTCGTTGAATTTCTCAGTGCTATTATTATGATGAATCACAATATGCCTCGACGGGATCGTATTGATTTTCTTATTGGACAAAATAATAGTTATGGAGACATCAAGTCTTTCGACGTCTTAATGATTATTATGGTTTACCTTCTGGTACAGAACATCAATGTTGCAAAACAAGTTGATCAAAATAATCGTGGTTATATTACTCAAGAAGAACTTATGAATTACATCGCCAATCAAGCAGCCTACAATCAACCCTTTTAATATTAGATTTTAACACGCTAATTAATCACATATCTCTCAAAAACAGAAATACTTTGCTATCAATACTGTACTTTTTATATAGATTCTCGCTAAATGGCATACATATTCTGTATCCATTAGAAAACATTAACATAAATTATGTCATCACTTGAAATAAAACTAAATAATAAAAAGCTTTTTAAATCATACAACTAAAAATAAAATCAAAATAATAACATTATTCGATTTCTCAAAGAAAAACCTCAGATATATTCTCATTATGTTCAATAACCAAACATTGCCGATGTGATGTCACATGTGACACATTCACGATGTTCTTCAATAACAAAGATGAAAAGGAAAATTATTATTTATGTTGACTCAATAACTATTATAAAACACTATAAAAGTTATTCCTCTCCTGTAATTATTTGTCGTTTGATGATAAATTCTGATAGATATTATAGCTCAAGTATAACATATTCTTTTGATATTGATGGGAGCTCGTTTCCAGTCGTGTATCAAGGAGGAAACAGCAGAGACTTCAGCCGTGAAGTCTCATGTAGTCTTGAAAGTCTTTCGAAGTCTCTTGAAGTCTTATGAGGTCTCACAAAGTCTCAAAAAGTTTTATGAAGTCTCATGAAGTCTAATGAAGTCTCTTGAAGCCTAATGAAGTCTAATGAAGTCTCATGAATTCTTCTGGAAGTTTGAAATACATTTACCCCAAGGTAAACAATCAGACACTAAGATCGGACAAGATTCTGTGTCTGATCATGTGTGATCTTGTACGATTCATACCAAATCGTACAAAAAATCTTAGTCTCTGAAATCTTACATCAATTCTTACTGTAAGACTCTTGACAGATTTTGTTGTCTTGCCAAATCTTACTGTAAGATTTTAGAAAATCTTATGCGACGGTAGGATCTGATAGAAATCTTGCAGTAAGAATTGATATAAGATTTCAGAGACTACGATTTTTTGTACGATTTCATATATTCGTACAAGATCTTCTGTCAGATTTTTCGACCTGGGTAGTGCATGAAAATTCATAAGAAACCAATGAAATTGTCTTGTTTTCGATGGTCTTATTATAGCGGAAAGGGGGACTTGTTATTTTTTTTTTCAATGTGCTGGAAAAAAAAACTCAAGTTTGTTGGATCTTAGAAAACATGATAGTTAATAACTGAATGCTTTTTGAATGAAGTGATTTATTTTTATAAGAAATGTTCCATCTATTAAATGTCAGTCTTATGAAGAATTTTATTCCTTTTTGTTTGTTTCTATCACTCGTGATAATCTATCAGCCGATAAACGGCTAGCTTTGTCGGTCAATAAGCAACCAGCCGTGTGCTTGTGTATAAATTTAGTCTTGTTATTTATTTTCACCTGAAAATAGGAGTTTTTCAATGCTGGATTAATCGAATCAACTATACGCGTACCAGTAAAGTTTATTGTCTGTTTTAATTTCATCAACGCTTTGTATCATTGCCACATCTTTATTCTAGATACAGATATACTTCGAGATACAATTCTCAGAAACAAGAAACACTTTTGTAATCTCTATATGATAAGTTTTGTTTTTTGCATGTTATAGAAATTTCATGTAATTTCTATAAGGTTTTTTGATACTCATAGAATCTGCCTCTTGAAGTCTTGTGAAGTCTTGTGAAGTCCTATGAAGTTTTGTGAAGTCTAGCGAAGTCTTGTGAAGTTTTATGAAGTCTTACGAAGTTTTGTGGAGTCTGGCAAAGTCTTGTGAAATTTTATGAAGTCTTATAAAGTCTCAAGAAGTCCAACAAAGTCTGTGAAGTCTCACAAAATCCGTGAGGTCTCACGAAGTCTGTGAAGTATCACGAAGTTTTTTGAAGTCCTCTGAAGTCCCATGAAATCCTATGAAGTCTTGTGAAGTCCTTTGAAGTCCTATGAAGTCTTAGGAAGTCTTTAGAAGTCTTATGAAGTCTTTAGAAATCTTTTGAAGTCTTGTGAAAATATGAAGTCACTATGGTTGAAGTCCGTTGAAGTCTATTGAAGTCTTGAAGTTCGCTGTTTCCCCCTTGTCGTGTATCAACTAGAATCAATTAGTACAAGCCACTGGTTTACCAAGTACTGGAATTGATCGGTTCTATTTGGATTGTTTTAAAGCATCCGATGATGAATTTAGCAGAAAATAGTAAGAGTTAATTCATATAAACAAATGGTAGTAGAAAGTTTAGTTTTTTTTTGATTGAATAATTAAAATACATACTAATTACTCTTTGGGTTGTTTTTCGTCAAATTTGCATGTGCAGCTAGTTGCGATTGCTATACCCTTCATTCAATCTTTTGTCGTATCAGGGTGTGGGTATGGGTGTGGATGGGGATGTCGGTATGGGTGTTGATCTTCTTTTCACTCACACCCACACTCCACACCCATCCACACCCACACCCAAATCCACACCCTCAAGTGGCTTATATCATTTTGGTGCAAATAAGGTTTGCCAATTTGTCAACTGATCATTCCAAACAAGATCAGCCTGATTTTATTAGTCCGATAATCAGCATTGGCCCCTGTTTATTTTTCACAAGTTTATTTTGCATTTTATTATAACTCAATTGTGGGTGTGAATATTGATGTTGGTGGGACTAGCATGGTTGTGGTGTGGGGACAAGAATCCTTTTTTTTCGCACCCATGCTTATCTCACACTATTATTCAAACGATGCAAAATTCTGACTACAGACGGTGTAAAAACAGTAATATGAGAGTAGCCGATGTGAGAAAGAGAACACATGACATGAATTAAACATCATTAACAATTGTCTGCTTTCACACTGCTTTGGGACAGCAAAGCTGATGACAGCACAACGTTTAGTGTTTCTTATCCTCAGGTAATCGGAATATTTTTCTTTTTAACAGATCCTATTATTTCAGAATATTTTTTATTTTAGTATCTCAGGTATCATCATTATATTTTGCGCATATTTCAAAAAATAACTAGTATTGTTTGCAAATAGTGCGAGGGGCATTGCCAACATGTTATAACGTGTCTCAATATGATCCGTGCTCGACGAACCCGACTTGCGGCTGTTTACACTTTGTACCTTCTTTCAGTTCTGGTATTTGTGCGCTTCTGAATGTCTCCTGTTCTCAGTTGATGACGTGCACAGCTCATAACAATGCATGCTATCAACTTGCTCATATTTGTGTAAATCACCCAGATTGTCATAATCTTCCTGTTTGCTATCCATTGTCAATGATCACATCAGAACTGTGTCCACAACGTAAGACATACAATTAATCACTTGAAGAATAGAATATTTAATTGAACTTCTTTTTTTCCTGGCAAAGCACTTTTTTGCCCTAATTTATATCAATCGGCTGATTTCGCTTCAACTCTTTTATTGATACCAGCCGATTGGCTTTGTGGGATTCCAACATCTAACTGAACAACAATATGCACTGAGAGAATGTAATCAGGATTTTGTTTGGAGAAAGTATTATTATTTTCGGTTACCGCGTGCTCTTATTAGAGCTCAATATGAACAACGTGAGATTTACCTTGTGCTCATAGAGTAAATAGGCGTCAATAGTCATTGAGCTAACTGGTGACTATAGTAGGAAGACTTAAAAAGACGACATCTTGTAACACGTTGGATTTCAAACGAGCGAAGTATGTGGGTGTGGATTATGGACATCTCTATTACTACATCCACACCCTTGTTCATGAATGGCGATTCCTACTAATGTAAGCAAAATGTCCAGTTTTTAGTACAAATAGGTCCCGAGAATAAAATCCCCAGAAGTTTATTCAATTGCGATACGATGCATTCCTTACAGAACTTGCCTGTAACATGCTAATCTCAGTTGGAAATGCTACTGTCCATGTAGGTAAGATTCTGCTTTTCTGAGTTTCTTAAGACCATTTCATCTTCTACAAGCTTCTAATTGTAACGGTCTCTTTTTCTATAAAGTACTCGAATTGTTATTTCAAATTCTTAGTTCGATGTAATTAGAAGTCTAAAAAAGATTTCTTTTAAGTTACCTTTTGTTTCCGACAAATTACATTTGTAAGAGTTTCAGCACAGGACTTGAACACGCAGATTTTTATAGATTCGTCTACGAGGATTTCTCATTGAATGAGCTGGATTTTCATTTTTGTCAAAAATGAAAACATTTCCTATATACCTCATAAGTATTTTCTTGCCGTAATCTAGACTATCTCAAGGAAAGAGGATTCTTGACAATTGTATCAGATTCTTTTCAACGAGGACGAATGTTTCATAAGCAATACTTTCTACTCCACAGAAGACAAAGTGTGTGTGTGGAATGTCTTCATAGGTAATAGCAATGGCGCCTTCTTTATATTCTTTATTTACTGTAGGTATTCCTAATATTCCAGCTGATGCCCGATGGACACAGAATGCAATAACTGTGGCTGGAGGTCACAGAGAAGGCAATGCCAGCAATCAACTCTATTGGCCTCAAGACTTATCTGTCGATGATGATCAAACGATGGTCATTGCTGATATGCAGAATAATCGTATCATCCAATGGAAAAGTAATGATACCAATGGACGAGTGATTGCTGGCAGTCATGGAGAAGGAAACCGATTGGATCAACTGTATCATCCGAACCGTGTGTTGATTGATAAAGGGACAAATAGTCTGATTATCTGTGATGAAAGGAATAGACGAGTCTTACGATGGTCTCGTCGTAACGACACGACTCAAGCTGAAATTCTAGTCGACAATATCCATTGTGCAGGATTGGCCTTGGATGATCAGCGCTATCTCTATATATGTGATATCGAAAAAGGTGAAGTAAGACGATATCAAATAGGAAACAAGGATGGAGTTGTCGTGGCGGGTGGCTATGGCAACGGTACTGGTTTCAATCAACTCCATAATCCGAACTATCTCTTTGTCGATAGACAACAAACTGTCTACGTGTCGGACAACTTCAACCATCGGGTGATGAAATGGCGTAAAGGTGCAACAGAAGGAAGTGTAGTTGCTGGTGGTCAAAACGCTGGGAATGCTTTGACACAATTGTCAAGTCCTTGTGGACTGTTCGTCGATATGTTAGGTACTCTCTATATCGCAGACGCAGGAAACAATCGAGTTGTGCGCTGGACTAAAGGAGCGAAACAGGGTACTGTGATTGTTGGTGGAAATGGCCCAGGAATAGGATCAAATCAGTTCAATATTCTAAGGGGTTTGTCCTTCGATCGATATAATAATCTATATATTGTAGATCGAAATAATAATCGTGTGCAACGATTTTCTATTCAATATGCTTATGAAGATGATTAATTTTTTTATTGTTCTGCTTATGAGATAAATCACACTGACTAAGAAAAGAAATAACTATTTTGTATGCGAACAAGATCGAGAAGTACTCTACAAGATTCATAGCAGTGCAAGCACTATTGATGCACAGGGTGTGGGTGTGGCGTGTCGGTGTGGGGTGTGAGTGTGGGTGTGGGGTGGATGCGGGTGTGGGTGTGCATGTTGGTGTGGGTATTCTGTTCTTCATATCCACACCCACACCCTCAAGGCAATACTTTGACTCGTACATATACACTCTAAAGTTCAAATAATCAAGCTTCAAAATGGTACTTCAATTATTGATTCATAACTATGATGAGTTCGTCTTTTTTAATATTTCAGTCCCTCGAAAATAATAATCTCAGAAAAATATTCATCGAAGTGAGAGTAATTATTTGTTGAAACATTATCGATGTATTTTCATTTTGTCTGAAGATGAAATAATTCAAAGCACTACTCTAAATACCAAATTCCTTCCTCAAATTTGTCTCATGCATATGTATTTAGTTTTTACTCTGCGATACTTCATTATATTTTAAATAAAACTTGCTGAATCATATGTCAAAGCAGAATTTTTAACGTTACACATTTCGCAGAATATGTAAACTATATATAACATAGTTCAACTATTTGCTTCAGGGAAGAAGAAATCTAACGCTGATGAAGGATTGTCTTGTTGAAAATCGTTTCTCAAGTTGTTACCGTCACATTGAATTT
>CAJNOL010002096.1:0-46963 GCA_905250125.1 Rotaria sordida | reverse complement strand
ACGTCATAGAAAACTTGAAAATATCTCATTTTGTAGAGGATGATTTATTCTAGTATTCTATATAGTCTAAATAAACGCTATACTTACGTGTTCTAGGTAATGATAAACTATGATTTTGGTTTTCTCTATTCGAAATCTTTTTAGCGCTTACGACAGTAGAAAAAAACTTTGAAAATAAACCTTATTGAATAATTGTGGTATCCACCATATATATATTCATCTATTTAATTAAATGGGTAATAATAAATAGGAAAAAATCGTTTATTCCATGGACAGCTGCTCGTGATGCTATGTTAGTAACTGTTCGTGATGGTACTGAATTTATGGTTGCTGTTAATAGATTACCTCGAGGATATCTCTGGGCATCGACATTGACGTTTATTCAAGTTGGCATGTTCGGTACTTGTTCTGCCTTCTTACGTCTTTTTGCACTTTTCAAATTTCATCCTACTCATTGAAATTTTCAAGTGATATATTTGTTTTTCTTGATCATTCGAGCAGATATGCTTTTTTGCAATTTAATTATTATTATTTACTCTTTAATTTAGTTTTTAATTGACATTTATTGTGATGTCTTTTTTCTGTATAGTGTGAAATTATATTTAATTGGTTTTCTTTTTATAAGAGCATTGATCCAAAACTAAATTGTTTTGCAAATACAATGCAAAACAAGCAATTACTTCTTTGTTGTTCATAGTGAGAAAAAAAGCTTTTTGTTAATGTCTCGCGACAAAAATATTATTTTTATGGATTTTTCAATTATTGCAACAGACGCTTATATGTGTGTGTGTATTTGTTTTTATTTTAAATAAGATATGGAATAGAACAAAGCTCGGCAAGCAGTCGACAATGTTTTTCAGTTGTACTTAGAATTTCAAATTATTTTCATAATTAATACTTAATAAAAACAAAATTGTATATGTTTGAAATTTATTTTTCAAAACAATGTATCTTTGAAGATATCTATTTGAAAATGATATTTCTTAAATATTACAAATCTCAAATGATTAATTATTTCAAATAACACAATGAAATATATTGATTAATAAATTCTATTTATATTTCAACTGTCTTAACCAATGTTCTGCAGTTATGAGAAAGACACAGAGCGTCACAGAATGCGTGCCTATTATTATCAATAGTATCCAGAAGAGTGCATATCATACTAGCGATTAGTGCTTCAGTGGGAAGATTTTTTAGCACAACTAGATTGACATTTACTCAAAGATGAACACATTGATCACCAATTCAAATTGATAACATATTATCTATATATTCGTTCATATGAAAAATTCAAGAAAAAGAAAACTTATGTTTTTTTGTTGTCTGTCTGTTTTGTATTGATAATATTTTCATTTCATTTCTACTGGAAAACATGTGATAAAGTTTATTAACCTAATTATTGTATATGATTTTTGTATCAATAGAGGGTCTATGATATTTGACATTGTAATTGAATATTCTTGTCAAAAAAGCAATTAAAAGATCGTCCTGCCAGGATAAACTTTTTGATGTTTTGTCCTACGTCCTGCAAAACAGAATGGCTGAATGTAAATGTTCTGCAGAATGCAGGGCAGGACGAAAAAAACTATCCTGTGACGTTGTCTGATGCAACGAAAGAAATTTTATATTGATTTTGTTGAGAACTGAATTAACCATAAAGGATATAAAATAAGTTTTGATTCTCTCAAGCAATATTCGTTTCTCACAAATTTCTATACTAGCATAGACTCATATTCAGAATATATATACTATCACTAGAATTTCAATATTGTACGTATTATTATTATTACAGAGATACAAACAATGTGAAACTCATTAGTTTTGGAATCATCGACAATAGAAAAAATTCTAATCATTCGATCAATCGCTCACTGCACATTAGTTTTGGTTCTTTGCATATCACTCTTGTGTTTCCTTCATTTGTTTATGCCGTTATGAATTACCATTCAAACGATGCTCGAGTAGAGGAGACGATTGACTGCACAAATCTCGAATATGTTAGTACATGATCTCATATGACATTTGATAGTTCTAAATCTTGAACTCGCATGAAGAACATTATAATAAATAAAATAAGTTCGTAATAGATATTGAAGATTCTTAAAGTTTATATTGAATAATTCCATCAAGTTATTTTTTTGTTGTGTGACTTATTGAATAAAATAAAAACACTAAATACCACACGGATGATATCCCATTAATTACGACAAATTGATATTACTATCGAAATTTTTGTTGAACTGATTTTTAAATGAATCAATTAGAGAAAAATAAAAAAAAATATTTTCTAGTTGTTTTTTCTTGTTGAAACAGATCCTAATATAAATTCTTTTTTAGTATGTGTTGGGAAATATACTCTTGTCATGCTACTAATGTTGAATATAATTTTCTTTCTAATGATTATTATCGTCTTTCTTATTTAATTGAGGTAAGTCATGCTAAAATTTGCATTACATATCTATCTAACCAAGATCTGTAATTTTCCAAAGTTTCAGCTCTATAGATAAAACCAGTTCTGAAATGCACGGACAAGATTGACATATACGAATTGTCGTAGTAGATTTTTATAATATTTTTACCATGCACTCAATCGCGACTAGACATCGGCGTGACCAACAATTTTTGGTTACGGTGACGCCACGGAAAATTTGCTGTTTGTATAGATGTAATATCTTTCTGTCGTCTGTTGCATATGTATTATATAGATAGGCCTGTTCTACACTACTAATGATTAGTTTAGGAGGAAAGCAATGGAGTAGTCGCCTCCCCTCCTTTTGAGACAAATTTTCCTGTTTTTGTCTAAAAAAACACATGAAAAATGAGATGACCGTACCTTCAATGACACTGAGAAAACGAATATTTATTTAATACCGTTTTGAAACAGCGAGAGATGGAGGTAGTGCAACAGGACGATTGCATTTCATTCGAGAGAGTTTTTTCGATTTTATCTAGCAAAAACGAATGAAAACACCTTCATACTATTTCGAATGCATGTCAAAATATGTTTTGTTGCGTGTGACTTCATCTACCTACCGAATAATAGATTCGTCACCGTTTTGAAAGTGTATTAAGTTAATACACTTCTTAAAACCGCATTAAAATTAATGCGTTATTTAAAATTAAGTTTATTTGTGTACTCAATTGAATCTTACCAAGGGTTACTTCATTCCAGATTTTGATTGATGTACTAACTTATAAATGGAAACATCTATCGTTTTAATATGAAGTCACTACCGTGTGATTGTGTTAATGTGACAGACGTCATGAAACGCTGAATAAATGTTATTTCTATTTATGAAAATTACAACATAATGGCTGTTGCTCACATGGAAAAAAGAAAAGAAAGGAATTTACAATCAGATATAACAAAATATATCTGATTTTCAGAGCGATTGTAGAATTTAAACACCCTCGAAAAAAATCTCCAAGGAAAATTTGTTGCAATTGATTTAATTCACGCATGCGATTAGAAAAATAGTCGTTATGTGGCCACATTGAAAATTTATCGTGATTGGTCGTCACCAGGTCTTGGTCACGGTCACGCTGATGTCTAATCGCGACAGTATATAGAAATGCATTTATATCTAAAATCATTTACATTTAATGACAAATTTTATTTTAAACGTCTACCAATTACAAAAACAGAAAAGATCATAAGTGATTTGTATTCAATTTAAATTAATTCAAAACAACATGGACAATGGTCATCTTCAAAATCGAGTTTCAAATTCAAACTTTGTACGAATAAAGCTTTTGGTGGGACTAATATATTGTGAACGTTTCAGATTCTCTAGTGTCTTCTATCCTAAGATATGAATATAAGAATAAAGTTTACTTTTTCGCATAATAGAATTTTCAATATTCGCATCTCATGATAGGAGATACTAAAAAAATATGGAACTTGCAAAATGTATTAACCCCATTGAGAACTTTATTCATGCAAAGATTGAACTGGAAAGTCGATTTTGAAGGTCACCTAAGCGGGACCATGGTATTTTATTGAAAAACTCAGTAAAACGACCATAACACAAAAAGAAAGATCCATGAGCACGAATCATTTTTAAACTTTTTCTAGTCTCAATAGACCCTGCCTAATGAGGTGAGATTCATGCGAAAAACGATTTATCAGCTAGCGAGGTTGCCCCTGTCAGACTCAGCTGAGTTACCTTACACTTGGAAAGAATATTTTCGGATCGATTCAACTAGAAATATCTGCGGAAAAAGCGTCACTCTACATTTTGCAGGATAATGTAAATTTCTTCTGAATGGTACGAGATCAAATACTGAAATTTTCACCATATATGCAACTTTGTGTTATATATCTACTGTAAAAATTTGAGTTAAATCGAACGACTCATTGAAAAGTTATGAAAGAAGCAATTTTCAAAATGTCACTCCACGGAGTGAGTATAATGATCTCTTTTTAGCAAGTCCTGTTATTTTTCTCTGAAACAAAGCTGATAAGAGAGAACTCTTTCTTGTCAGTCTGTTAGTGTAAGAGTTCTCTTTGTTCTTATATGATCTGTATACCACCAGCTCTATCACAAGAAGAGCTAGAAGTGAGTTTGTGTCACTGTACACAAAAATATACAAGTATCTATCAAACAATATCGATATTTTGACGAGGAAATAAGAAAGAAATAAAATTTAAATAAACTATATATTATGAAAGAGCATCGAACGCTGTACAAACTAGACTATTTATATCTCTTTCTCTTATAACTCAGCGATCATCTGAAGTAGAGAGCTGAAATTCTGTGTGGATATGGAATAGTCAGCGAGCAATAACATATGAAAAAATCGTCCAACGCAGTTCAGTGGGAACAAAAGGTATTGATCAAATATAGCTTAAATTTCAATCGTACCAAAGAGTTGCAATTTCATTCATATATTGTACTCAAACTCTGCTAGACAACCATATAATCAAATTAAATAAATGTTGTGTAATTTTATCTCTTTTGTATCTTCCGAATGGTGTTGAATTTCGAAAATTGGATATCAGATATATACTCATCACATTTTCATGATCTCAGCAAGCTTTTTTTCATATAGCAAAAATTCTTAAGTAGTGAGAACGAGTGGCTGATTTGAATCGTGACTCATGTGTTAACTGCAAAAAGAAACACTTACCATGGTAACTAAGCGATCGGAAATCATTAGTCATTGAGTACACTTTGCGCAATCAGTCACCTTCATGAAATTATCCCATCTCTTATTTTCTGATGACGGTAACATACAGAAACAACAAAACATACGAATAAATTATATGGTAGACAAAATAATTTCTTTTAATGATTGCATGAATTATTACATAACTGCCAGTTTTTGTGAATCAACTTACGAGTCTTTTTTCTTAACTAAAAGAAAGTAATATATGTAAAGTTTTTTGAATATTGCCAATTAAATCAAAACAAACTATAGATGACAGCATGATTAATACTTCACAAGATTGCAAAGAAAATTCAATCTGCTGCAGCAAGTGATTCATCGTACTGAAAATTAAGTATAGAAACGTCGATGCATGACTTTTTTTTATTGTTTTTTGTTTTAAAGAAATTTGATCTATAAATATTCTTTCAAGCAATACTATTTATGCAATGCTACCTATAAAAAATCAAACGTGTTCATAAAAATAAGTTCGAAAATATTTATGAATTTCACATATCGCGTGTATCTCTATCGTAATAATGCGCATAAAACTGAAATTCTAGTATAAAATCAATTTAGATATATATTGTGAATATGGATCTACGTTAGTATGGCAATCTGTGACAAGAAAATATTGCTTACGAGAATCAAAACTTATTGTATATCCTTTATTCTTTAGATTTCTAATTATGTTGATTGCAAATTCATATTGTTATAATTGTTCTCTTTTTATTAAAGAGTTTCGAAAAAAATCAAACATTAAAAATCTTTATTTATTGGACAACAACTATAAGCTATTGAATGATAATCTTATTTCAGTCGCTTTATCTTCGTATGTGATAAACAGTGCAAAAAATAATCTAGGAGTAGATTATTTGCTTAGAACAAGATCTGATTGACATAGAGCTCAAGTAGTTTTCTTTAGCCAGTTAAACGATTATGCGAATAACAAATATTTAATCTGAAATTCATTTAAATAGTTCGCCTCTATTCCAAACGTCTTTTTCTTTATAACTCAAAACAGCAATTCACCATTTCAATAGATCATACTTGTTTTTTTTTGTTTTTACTATTTCATGTCCATTAAGTCAATATGTCTTTAATTAAATATAAAAACAAAAAAAGAATAACAATTTAATTTTTGAACATATTTAGTATATCCGAAAAAAAACAGATTATTCATATATTCTTAAGCATGCGGCAACTTTCGATCGACATATCGGACATGTTTCCATACCATGTCCGCATGGTAAACAGGTGATGTAGTGTCCACATGGTACACATACTACAGCTCGTTGAGACGTACCACACGCTATACAAAGATTTGTCGCCGATGATGATGTTTCATTGGAACTTTCCACGACATCTCCATTAGATATTGACTGATTATTTCTACGTTGTATGTTGTCCATGAATGCAGTTTATCGGTGAATGTTTTTTGGTCGTTATGGAATAAACATTTACAAACGAGAAAACTTTAAATACTTATATGAATCAGGTTGTGGCTTTTTTTTTTGTTTCTTGCACCATGTTGCGTAATATTGTACAATGACAGTAAGGGAAACATGATCAATCATGATTGTCGTCTTTTGTTAGCTTTTTTTCTCTGGCACTATGCTACTGTAAAATCTTATAGATTTGATGATAGGTTCAAAATCAAAATTTAATAATCTTTTAAGAATGTATAACAATGTATCTTTACTAATAATGTGTGACTGTAATTTTGTGTAAAGAATAAAAGATCTATCTACTTTGCTATGTAGAATATACTTTCTATGTAATGTTCTAGTTTTAGAAGACTATATGAGTAATATAATGTATGAATAATAAATGAGTTTATAATAGAATCGATTAGAACATTCTATCAATGAATATGTAATGTATTTTCGTCATTTTTTAATTGTAATAAAGTATTATATTGTTTGTCTGACTTTTTACAGATGAAATCTTGAATTTATCTTGTTTGTACTTTTTGTTAGATAAATAAAGGAAAGAACTAACTTGTTTTTTGTAATAAAATAAAAACTATTTCGTTCTTTTGATGTAAGAAGTAAAGAATTTTTTCAATTTAATCTGTAATACTATACACAAAGGACTTTTTTCTTTAATTGAACATGTTCGAATATTCACTGAATGGATATATGATGTAATCAAATAGTTTTGATATTATTAAATAAAACTTTCATTTCATGAACATCTTATTCCGTAAAGTCGATGCCCTTCAATAAGGTCAACATGATTTCTTCTCGTACTAGATTGTATATTATTTTATCAAAAGTGCAAATGATGATATCAAGATCTTCTAATGTTGTAATCACATCTGTCATCTATGGATATCAGATAGAAATAATTCGTGTGAAGTATATGAATATATAAGGATTCAATCAAAGTTAATACATTTGGAAGTAACATTTATATCGATTGTTAATGAAAACACGTTGGAAATTGTTTCTGAATTTCGTTCAACATTCTCAAAATAATCTCGATCTAATTCATTTCAATAAATTTATTAACATGCTCACATGTAATACTACATATTTTGAATAAGCAAAACAAATTACATTATTTGAGACATAAATCAATGAAAGGTATCAATGTTCATATGTAGTTCTCCCACATCAAATTCTGTAATGATTCATATCAGTAAGAAAAAAGAGACTAATCATTTTAGTAGATCATGAAAAATAACCCACTTCATAATGCATAAATTACCATTGATTCATGTGTCAAATTATGTGGGTGTGGGTAAAAGTCTTATTTACATATACAGCTGAAAGTATGAGTCATAAAAAACATATCTTCATCAAAATATTATGTTGACATAGACATATCCTTCTTTTGCAAATACAGTCTAAAATAGATCTTTTCTTCAAAATATCGAAATCTTTGCAAGGATATGTTCGTTCTGGTTCAATCTTTGAAATGTTTCTAGTGATTATAAGTTATATCCGAGAAGAAAATTTCAACTCAAAATTTAATCAATTTGGTTCTTAGCGATCCTATGCTTATAGAACAAAAAAATCGAGTAAAACGATCAAAACTAGACAAGCAAAGATCGAAAAAAGCAAAACTAAAACACATTTTTGTACTATTCATTATAACCAATCGAATGACAGTAGTCTCCAGCGAAAAGTTAATGAATAGTTGAGAATGTTCATTTGTGAGTTGGATAATGCTACAATATTTTTCGAATGTTGTGTTCAATATGAAAGCTTGAATATCAATACTAATCATTTTCCCATTCATCATTACTACTCAGATTTGTGTCCTTTTATTAACTTATTACGTTCAATTTAACCGTCAACAATTTTCATTCATATTCATTACACATGAGATTAAAGTTGAATATTGACATTGTTTTCTATTTTGTCGTTTTGTCTTTTTTCATATCTATATTTTAAATGCAAGTGATTGGTGTAAATGACATTCGAAAAAGCCTACAAAGTTTGTTATTTATTCATGTATAGATTTTGCTTGTTGTTATTCATGTGTTGTGTTGATACATACATGTCTGATATGAAGAACGAAAGCTTCAGATTTCATCAAAATCTTCAATTTAATAATGAACTTAGAATAATTAATATTATATTCATGGTCGTTTGTTTGACATGTTGGTAAAAGATAGAAAAGTATTCTTTGATGAAAAAGTTTTATAATTGATTTATCTTAATCATTATCGTAGATTTCATATTTATATTCAACGTTAATGATTCTATAATTGATTGTAGAACTTATTTTCATAATAAAATTCACAGCACAATAGAAAAAATATATTTTCAGACATTCAATATGATGTGATTTCATTTTCTCTATTCAAACAATCGAAGAATCATCTTCGATAATTGTATAAAAAGAAAAAAGAAGTCAATTGAATAGCATTAATATCTTATCTATGAAAGAAAATCTTACAAAACGTATGTGATAAAATAAAAATTTTCATTTTTAATATTTAACTTCATTATCTATGAATTAAACCTATATTATTATAAGTTTATCGATTAGTATTGTTGCTTGCTTTTTCGAAATTAATGATTTAGTATTTTTCGGTGAAGATGCGTTTTTTTTTTTCTTCTCTCCGTTGATCAATCAATCGATCACGACATTACCATCTTGGTCGTTCAATATAGTGCGTACAACATTTTTCTTGCTCCATCTCTTCCCGTCTTTTTCCTGCTATTGTCATTATTAAATCTCTAGATAATAGAATCACTCAGTCAGCGAATCTACAGAAAAAAAAATTTTTTTTTTCTTCGTACTCAGACATATAACAACACGAACATTATCTTCTTGTGCTTTTTCTTTCCAACTTATAACATATTTAGTAGAGAAAAAAAGAAAAAATATATATATATATATTTTTTTTTTCTGTTGTCTTCTTTCGAATCAGAAAAGACAAGATTCTTCTATTTATGAGATGAAGAATAACAATGATTCTACTTGACATTTTTGATGACTTAATCGAACGATTCATATGTATGTTTGTTGTTTCTTTTTAGCACGCTTCATATCATTGCTTGTTTGCAATTGTAATCATTTAATCTTTGTGTAAGTCACGATATGATTACAAATATGACATATCATCTTTTTATTACGATTATTATTTATCTTTTTACTTCTGTACAAACTCAAACTAATATACCAATTGGTAATATTTGAACAAAAAAAAAAAAAAATTCTTTTTCTCATTTTAATAATATAAATATTTTTACATGAAAAGGTTGGTTTGTTGATGATACAACATCAAATGATATTAATGGACAAGTATTTTCAACAGCATTATCAGCTGCTATGAATTTAACTGATAAATTTACTTGGCCAAAAGATCAATATAGTTTTCAAGCAGTTTATCAAAATGTTAGCGTATGTATTCTAAAACAAAACCAAATTATTTTTGTTTTATTTGATTTTGTTTTTGTTTTTGTTTTATTCAAAGAATGATAATATCTATTCTGGTTTTCATCGAAGTAAGTTTATTAATTATTATTCATTTGAAAGTGAACTTTTTTTTTTTTTGGTTTTTTCTATAAGTTTGTAATCGACTTGAATCTGGTGCAATTGGTTCTATATCGAGTATTGATATACAAAAAACTCATTTACTTGAATCATTTATGACACGTTTACATATATCAATGATATCATTAAATTCATTTAATTATAATAAACCAGAATTTCATACATTAACTAAAATTTATCATTTAGCTATGAAAATTGATCTTTTACCAGCATTAGCTGCATTTATAAAACGTTATAAAGTAACCACATTATATTATATTGTTGAAGGTGAAGAAGCATTTTCACGTTTTCAAGCTATGATGGTAACACAAGCACGTGATAAAAGTTATGATATATTAGATTTACAAGTTCGACGTTTAGTTGATATACAAAATAATAATCATACAAGAAATTTACTTCAAACTGTTGAAATTAAAGATCGAGGTTCAAAAGAAGAACGTTATATTGTACTTGATTTAAATTATATTGATAGTTATATTAAATTACTTTTGCAAGTAAGATTCAATAGATAATTATATAACAAAAAAATAAAATAAAATAAAGAATAATGACAATATTATATTTAAAGTTTGATGAAATCTATGAAACATATAGTGGATATGAAAAATTTTTTCCCATTACTGTAAGCGCTAGAAAAAATAGTTTTCAAAAGAAAATAAAAATTATTATCACATTCGCAAAGATAAGAATTTCAAGAAATCAAAATTCTAGTTTTTCAATATCTAGAGTACACACAAATATGACTTCATTCATACTGCATAGAACGATAAAGCAAACAAATCTCTACAAAATGAGAAGTCTTCGAATTTTAATTGTAAAATATTAATATTTAGATTCGACATCATGGAATGACAACACCTCATTATCATTATATTCTAATGAGTCTTGTAAGTAGAATTTTAAAATAAAGAAAATAAAAAGAAAATTTCATTTTAGGAAGTCGATCGAATTGATATGCGTTTTTTTCGTTATGGTGGTGTTAATGTTACATATTTTTCACCTAAATCATTTTATAGAATGGATTCTACAATTGATCCAGCAACAACTAATCGTCTTTCATTACCATCGGTATGATTTATTAAAAGTAAAAATTAAAAATTTTTTTGTTTTGTAGTTCGAAAAGAAAGCTCTTGCAGATGCTTTATCAATATATATGCGAGCTATAATGACTTTAGATGATATGACACGTACTGAAATTCTTCATCCAAGTGATACAGATGATAGTTTTGGTCATCTTAAAATTCAATGTCGAGTAAAAACTAAAAATCCTCCACATGAAACATTTGGTGAACAATTATTTAATATAATGAAAACTGTAAAAATAATGACATGAAAAATATTTTTATTTTTTTATTTTTTTGTAAAATCTTCTTTAGATTTCATTTGAAGGTTATACGGGTCATATAACATTTAATGAATATGGTGAACGTACAAATTATACATTAAATGTTTATCAAGTAACAATGAATAAATTACCACGAAATGTAATTTGAAAATTGATTTTTTGGTGAACAAAAAAAAAAAAAAATCTATCTTTGTTCTTTAGGTTGGAAATTTTACTCATGATCAATTTTTTATGGATGATCTTAAAGTATTTGAAGGTCGACAAGCACATGATTTTGATAAAGAACGTGAAAGAATAATTACAACAATTCTTGTATGTATTTTTTTTTGTTTTAGTATTCATAAACAAAAAAAAAAAATTCTTTGTTTTTAGGATGAACCATTTACAATGTTAAATGAAACTGTTCTTGGTAATTTAACAGCATCAGATGCAGCTGGTCGATTTTTTACATTTGATCAATTATATGGTTATTGTATTGATTTAGCACGTTTAATATGTGAAAAAAAACTTGAAATACGTTGTAAATTTCGTATTGTTAAAGATAATGCATTTGGTAATAAACCACCTAATGATCAACCATGGAATGGAATGATTGGTGAATTAGTTCGACATGAAGCTGATCTTGCTGTTGCACCATTAACAATAACAAGTCAACGTGAAAGTGTTGTAGATTTTAGTAAACCATGGATGAATCTTGGTATTAGTATACTAATTAGTAAACCAGAAAAACCAAAGCCAGGTGAGATATGAAAATTTATTTGATACATTTTTTTTGTTTTTTTTTCTGTAAAGGTGTTTTTTCATTTACGGCACCATTATCAAATGATATTTGGATGTGTGTTACATTTGCATATATTGGTGTTAGTGTTATACTTTTTCTTGTTTCACGTTTTTCACCATATGAATGGAGTATTGAAGATGAAACAACACCACAATTATCAAATAAATTTTCAATATTGAATACATTATTTTTTGCATTAGCTGCTTTTATGCAACAAGGTGTAGATTTTATACCAAGGTAATTTAAAATGATGAAAAATATTCTTCTTTTTTTTCTTTTTTTTCTTTGTTTAGATCGATATCTGGCCGACTTGTTGCTAGTGTATGGTGGTATTTTTCAATGATTCTTGTATCATCGTATACTGCTAATTTAGGTTAGAAAAAAAAAAAAAAACATAGATAATCATTGATTTTGTGAAATGTTCTCTTTCAAGTTCGCATGCTAAAATTTTACTTAAGATGGTTCCAGAAAAAAAGATGCAGCAGTATTCATTCCAATATATCTTGAAAATTTCATGCCATTTGATTGCACTTGATCCAAGATCAATTTGTGAGGGATGTACTCAATCGAACGATTCAAAACATATTATTGGTAGTAATGAGCTTTAGAGTACACGTGTTAAATAATCCAACTAAATGCATCTTAGGAGAGAACCTCTTCAGCTGCTCCCTTCTGATTTTTTGTCTATAGACATTACATAGTATTCTAATAAAAGTCATACAAGGATTTTAGTTCCTATTTGATATTTGATTAAGCTACCGGATTTTTTCCCTAGACGCGTCAGGTTATCGAGAAATCTGAAATAATGTTCAATATTTTAAAAAACAATCGTTTGAACATTAATTTTAATTTTTTTTGTTTGTTTTATTATAAATTATTTTCTCACGAATCTCTTTCTATATATCAATGTTGAATAATAATTCTAGCTGCTTTTCTAACGGTTCAACGTATGGTTATACCAATTGAAAGTGTAGAAGAATTATCACGATCAACAGAAATAAAATATGGTATTTTACGTGGTGGATCAACACAAACATTTTTTGAAGTAATTTATTTAATTTAAATGAAAATAATAATAAAAAATTCGATGAATGTTTTTTGTTGTTTTTTAATTTAGAAATCTGATGTTAAAGTTTTTCAACGTATGTGGGCAAATATGCAACAAAGTGATGATGTTTTAGTTAAAAGTAATGAAGAAGGAATTAGTAAAGTTCGGTAAAGATTTTTCTTTTTCTTCTATTAAATACTCATATGACGTAATATTTTTTGTCTATTAAATAGAAAGTCTAGAGGAAAATATGCATTTTTACTTGAAGTGAGTTTAATAAAAGAAAAAAAAAACAATTGAATTTTTAATCTAATATTTGTTTACTTTATTAAATCTGAACTTTAAAAATAGTCAATTAAAAATGAATATACAAATGAACGAGCACCATGTGATACAATGAAAATTGGTTCAAATTTAGATTCAAAAGGTTATGGAATAGCAACACCAGTTGGATCAGAATTACGGTAGAAAATTGTTTTTACAAAACTTCAATACATTATAAAAAAAAACAACATTGTGTTTTAGAGAAGCAATTAATATAGCCGTACTTGAAATGAGTGAAGATGGTACATTGAATTCATTAAAACGAAGATGGTGGTATGATAGATCAGAATGTTATAGTGGTAGTACAAAGGTTTGTTGTAAAAATTTAATAAAAAAAAAAAAAAATTTTTTTTTGTCATATATATAATTTATCTCATATAGGAATCTAAACAAAGTAATGCACTTAATCTTGCTAATGTAGCTGGTATATTTTATATATTAATCGGTGGTTTGGCATTGGCTATGACTATAGCAATATTAGAATTTTTTATAAAAGCAAATATTGAAGCTAAACAAACAAAGGTAATAATAGAATGAATGAAGTTGATATTTTTTTTTATTTGTCGAATTTTCTTTTAGAATAATATTTTTGATGTTATGAAAAGAAATATGAGATTAAGGTAAGTATTATCAATTTAGAAATATAATATATTTCGTTGTTGTCGTTTGTTTTTTTCTTAAATCTAAAATACCAAGTAATTAGAGACTTATGATTTTCATTATTCGGAAGAGTGAAGTAAGGAACGTGAATCTATGTAAAAATCAATATATTAAACAACATACATTTTTATCATACTATCAAGGCTCTCGATGTGGGAGGGGATGGGGTGGGCTAGTCCCCCCCACTTTGTCAGAGTGTCTGCCAAAATTTTGCTGTTACGTGTCTGCGAAATTTTTTAAATAGACGCTGTTCGGGGGATCTTCGCAAGCTACCCCCCCCCCCCTTGGCCCCGATTTTGTTTTTGTGTACGGAACTTCTTCCGAGATTTGGCTCATCCCTGAAGGGGGATAGAGGAATCTTTCCAAAGCTACCCCCCCCCTTGTGCCCGATCACGACTTTCTATGAAACACAGAAAGTAGCACGCTACCGCCCGCCCGCCATCCGGTCATCAGTTTTCATGAAAAACTAGGAAATTTTCGGTAGCTATTTCTAAAAAGCTTTCGTTAACAGACTGTCTGCGAAAGTTTATGAATAGTGTGAGCCCCCCCCACTCTCAAAAACAATCGAGAGCCTTGCATACTATAATGAACATGTCCAAAACTACTAAAATAAGTTTTAAACTATCCCAAGTTACAAATTCATTTTTATCCCAAGGAATTCTTTACTTTTAAACAGAGCAATTTCAAAATTTTTTCCTATTGTGAAGTTTCTACCTATGTAGAAGATACCATCAAATATATATCTGATGTTTGAATCAGTTGTCTTCTGAGGTTTACTATATAAACGAAAAGAACAATATTTTACTACAAAATAATCCCGCTCGATGAAAATCATAGATCTCTATCTGCTTGTGTTCTGAAGTTATTCAGAAAAAAGAACCAACGAAATACTTTCTATTTCTAAAGAGATAGTATTTATTCTTTAATATGATTATATCTTATATTGATTTATTAGTATCACTGGTATTGATTGGGAAGAAACAGCACCGGAAGAATATATGTATAAATATCCTGTACAAGAAAATTTTCATGTAATGTTACATAAATTGACAGAAAAAAAAAGAGAGAAGAAGTTTTACTTATATTATATTCTTTTTCTTTTTTTCTTTTTAGAGTTCTGATCCATTATTTGACGAACATAATCGTATTAGTAGTCATAATCGTCTTAATGGAAATCACAGTCAAGTTTAAAATATTTTCCATTGTATAAAAATTGTATATATATATATATATATATTAAAAATAAATTATTTCTTATTCTATCATAATTAGATAGAAAAAGAAATATTATTCTATTCGAAATAATGAACATTCAATTGTAGAATAGGAAAAGATTTTTGTATAATCTTCTTAAAGAATTATAAAATATTCTATGAAGAAATAAAACTTTTCTCAAGAATACAATTTTTCACACGTTTATTATTTGATTGTTTTATCTAAGTTGTTACATTAATACGCATTAATAATAAATGACATTTTCTCTTACTCAAGGGAAATTAATTCTATAGGAATATATAATTATTTGAAATGAACAAAATCATACATCAAATTCATATTACGTTGGTTTTTTTTTAATAAAGAAATTTTTATCATTAATATCAATTAGAAAATAATTTAATTTTTAGTATTCAAAATATTTGAATACATTTTTCATATTAATTAACTAATCTCATTAAAAACTTTGTACGTGTTAGCAAAGCTTGAAGATCAAGCTCGAAAGTAGACTTTTCTATTATTCATCAAATGAATATCGTCTCAGTCGAAAAGCGATTTAACATATAGAAAGTTTCTTCGATAAGTTTTTTCACAGAAGTATACAAATTGAAAACATTTTATCAAACTTATCGGTCAGTCAGAAGCGAACAGTCCAGGAGCAATGTGCTGATATTCTATGTTGTTAGACAATCACTTTTTTAGTAGTTCTTTTTTTTTCTATAAAATCAAATAAACGAAGCTTTGGAGTATATCAAAATTATTTTATTGATCAACCATTGGATCATTAAAAAAAAAATGATCTCACAATTAGTTTATTTGACATAACATATCATACAGTAAGTTTTCGCAAGTACATTTCAACTTTGAAATGGTACACGAATTTTGTCAAGTTCAAATACGGCAGTTTAATCAATGCAGTAGTAACATAAGTTTACTCGTATAAATAAAAACTCGATGTATGAATTAATCATTTCAAAAAAGCTTTTGGAACACACTGTATTTTACTATTGAGAAAAGAAGATTTCGACAGATTTTTTTTTCATAAATCATTATTAGCAAATTTCACTTATTTATTTCTTGTTTTAATAGTAAAAATGCTCGTTTAATTCCCAACATGCATATATACATAAACATAAGATATAAAAAACAACAAGATAATCATAAAGAAATCAATAGGCATTAACATCCATTGCCTGTTTTCGGATGCTATATTCTATATTTAGTAAATATCAATAGAATAGAATAGAAATTAACAAAGACGAAAGACGAAAAAATAAATTTAATAAAAAAAAAAAAAAAAAAAAAAACTATAAAACATTTGTGTCTGATGATGTTTCATTAAGATCATTAGATTTTGATGATTCTTGTTGTTTTAATTTTTCAATATATTCAATTTGTGACATAGCAAGAACTTGTCTGATTAATGAATCATCATCATCATTAAGATTTGATGAAGTATTATCTTCATAATGAAATGGTAAAGCAAATTCACAATCTTTTCGTTCATCAAGTCTTAATGGTAATAAATCTTTTGGTGAATTTACTAAAACAAAACATTAACAAAAAAACAAATTTCTTTTTTTTTCCAATAAAAATTTTCAATTTACTTTCATTAGTATTAGAAATTTCATCCGATGTTGTTACTGATGATAAATTTGAAGATAATGTCTATAAAAAGAAAATTTTCAAATTCATATGATAAAAAAAAACTAAAAATCGATTTTAACATTCGGTAAGGCCAATTCCTTAAAAATCAATCTTGAACCAGATACATTTAAATCGTATGAAATTTTCAGCTTCGTATCATAACATTTTCAGAAGATATTCAATCAATAAGAGTTCATTCGTTATCTGTCACTTCTCATTCTATAGACATTTTTTTTTTTCTATTGAAAAGAACATGTCAGAGATTGCAGTGCCCTTTCTATTATTAATCTCCTTACTTTTTATAGCAGAGAGAAAAAAAATGACTAGTTCAATAAAACTCAAACAAAAAAAAACTGGTCATCTATTTATAGAAATGCTTTTTTAATATAATAATAAAAAGTTGTATTACAGTTTTACATTCTCTTTCAAACAAACAAAAAAACGTGTTACAATAAAACTCCCTCGAGAATTATGAAATGTGCAATCAAAATAAGTATAAATCGAGAACAAACAAAACAAGATTTCCTGGTTTTTCTGAAAAATAAAGTATATTTTTCAAGTAGAAACTAACGGAAATTATCAACGAGGTATCAAACAAAAAGAAAGATCAAACCTCGAGCTATCATCTCAATTTTTCTGACGAAAATAGAACAAAGTAATGGCCTGTAGAGTTAAATAAACAAACTATTGCAATACTTTTTATCTTTTCTCTATTTGAATTCTCAAATGAATAAAAATAAATGTTCCTATAGGTAAATAATTTTCCTCAACATGTATAGATAGATTCTCTACGTTTGCATTTTAGTATAATTTCTGACATTTTATTATAAAATGAGAATCATTTGTATATTATTAATATTCAATCCATACAAATTCTTGGTGGATAACAAGTGCTTTTTTTCTCTCCCTTTAGGTAGTCGAATCAAGGTTAATAATCATCATATAATGAAAACTTTCAATGTAATTTCTACTACCGTTTTATTATCATTCTGTTGTTGATTAGTATCACATAACCATTGTAAATAAGATTCTCTGGTAATTTGTTGTATAAGTTCATCTTGTGTTGCTTCCCAATCTGTTGCAGCTAATTTATCATCAAGCATAGTTCGTTCAATATGACTTTCTTCAGATTGACGTAATGCTGTTGATATTAATGATTCTTGAGCACGCTAAAATTTAAAAATTTATATTCAAAAAAACAATAACAACAAAACATCAATCTATACTCCTGGCTCAAGATCAGGAAGTCCAAGACCATGACCAGCTGTTGGTCTCCAAGGATCAATAATTGAATTATAATGTACACTACAATGATAACTTAAACGTATAGGTTCATTATCTGTTTTATACATTCCATGTACAATATTAATTGGTTCTTTAAGAAAAAAAAAAAAAAAGAATATTTAATTATCAATTAAATAAATAATTACCTATACTATATTCATAAACTTCAATAGGTCGATTGTATAATTCTGAAAGTGCAATCATTTCAATATGATTTCCATGACAATTTTGTCGTCGTTTTCGTGTTATATATTGATCAAAATCTTCTGTAATATATGCACGAAAGAAATCAGCATTTTTTACCTTAAACAAAATAATAATAATAATAAATTTATCAAAAAATGAAAATATTCATATTTTATAAAGACTTACAATATAATCCATACAATTTTGGCGAACTATAGAATGCATTTCTTCATCACCAAATACTTGATCAGCTAAAAAAAGAAAAAAAGAAATTCATTCGAAATTGTTTTTTTATTTTTGCGTTACTTACATATTGCTCGAAATAAACATGCACCATCTTCTTGTACAGGTTTAATTATAAAACCTTTTTTTTCTTTTAAAGTTTTTGCAAAATGCATTTCAAGCTAAATAGAAAACAAAAAAAGAAATTAAAAAATGATTTATATATATATATATAACAAACTTCATTGAGATTATTTCGATCATATTTCATTGTTGTTTGTTCATATTCATCTTCACTATTATATTGATCATTTTCATTTAATGAATTTTCTTCAATTGAAGTACATTTTCGTCGAGATTTTTGATTATAATATGATTTACGTTTTGGATTATTAAATAATAATGATGATGTTGTTGTTGTCATCATTGAATGTAAATTATCTGTTGTTGTAAGAGAAGATGATGATGATATAATATTTGTTTCATTTGAATCATCATTTAAATTTATTCCATTAGATTGTTCATTATTATCATCATCACATGATAAACGTGTTCGTGTTGTTGTAGAAATTTGTTGTTGTTGTTGATTTGATGTTGAATCTCTGTTAGTATTTGAAGGCTTTTTAGTTGATAATACAGTCATGATTTTAGAAGATCTATAAATTAATAATTAGAATAAATATATAATGACAAAAAAATAATTAATCACTAGGAATTTTTAAAATTGAATATAATGCAAAAACAAAACAAAACTATGATGTGTGTTGACGTTTTCCTTCTTTTTTTTGCGTCATTCGAAACGTATAAGAAAATAAACACTTACTGAAAGAGAGAGAGATTGATTTCTTTTTTATCGGTTCGTTATATTTATCAATGGATAAATCTGAATGATAATCAATATAAAAAACGAAACGATATTTTATAGGGTTATTTTTTGTTTCATTATTAGATTTAACTGTGAAATTTCGTTTTTTTTTGAGTATTTAGATGTCGCTAGAAATCAATTAAAGAATATTTAAAGATTTTTTTTTTGTTTCGTTGTAATTATTTCAAAGAATTATGAAATAGTTTTATAAAAGAATAATACAATTCCCATAAACAGAACATATTCCTATTTGTTCTTTAATAGAGGATAGAAAGTAAGGATCATGGCAATAATAAATTTTCTCGCTCTCTCTCTCTCGTTCGCTCGCTTGTTTGAGCGCAAAGAGATATAGATAACTTTTTCTTTTTTTTTTTTTTGACAATTTCTTCTTCATTTATTCAACTTATTCCATTATCTTACTTGATGTTATGTTATATTATTTCATTTATCTCAAATACTTTTATTATAAAACAATGAATTCATCTTAACAATAATATATCAATCAGGTAAATTAAAAGAATTTATATAATAATAACAAAAACAAGTCTAGAAGATTGGCATGTAGAATTCGTTTGTATTCTAATAAAAGTATTCTCAAGCATTCGTTGATTCATTGATGACTGACACGTAACATATATATATATATATGTATATATATATTTGCATAATATTGATAAGCGCATGCATAGCTCTCTCTTTCGAATATATTACATACGAGTTTTTTTTTTAAATCGAATGCATATATATATATACATACGAAAGCGTGAAGCGTGCAAATGTATGAATGAATTCGATATATATATATATATATATATATTTATATTGATAGCACTCTAATTGATGACGGTGACACCAAAGGAAGTCCGAGAAATGCTCTCATTCTTTGTCATCCTGTATATAAGCATGTGTGTCACTTCATTATTTCCTTCTTCCCTCCTCCCCCCCTCCTGTTTGCAGAGGAAGACATCGGGACCTGAAACACAAGAGAAACAAAGAATAGACTATGTGTGTGTGTATGCATATGTACGTATGTCTGTGACCTATCGGCATAGTATATATGCGCGTGTAGCACATACTAACACAAATGGGATCTCTTTATGCTACAGGCGCAATCGTCCAACCAAGAAAAGAGAAACGAGAAGGAGAGAGAAAGCACATCGTTCGCTGTTTATCGACAGACGCCGATTGAGGCTAAGAAGAGAGAAAGAAAATATCTGCCAGATATACGTCGTTCTAACGCTTCTGTTCTGTTTTGTGACGTTTGTATCAGATGCTGCCACTACTGCCGCCGCCTGTCTTGGCAGTAATATACATGCAGATCGATCTATTGGTAATATACGCTAGTCTTTTCACTACTAATATGATTGCCGTTTCATTCGTCATCACTTGTCATATTGTTGGTATTCTTATTACTGTTTCATCATTGTCGTCGTCTAACTCAAGCATACTTATGTACGACGCTACGAGATAACTATCACCGCGTCGATCATCCTTATTTATCATCATTATTCTTGTTATATTGCATTGCTTCGTCCTCGAAATAAAAAAGAACAAGAACAAGAAGACGAAGAAGAAGAAGACACCTACGCTTCTGCTTCTTTTTTTTCTTCGTGCGAGAAAAATTGGCGACAGTAATAGTACATAAAAAAAAAACTAGTTGGGAGGTGCTTCATACATCTATTCGGTCGATTTTTCTTTTCATATCCATTAATAGCCTTCTTTTTTTTCTCTTTCTCTGTCTTTATTGCTCATTGTCTTGAAACCCATATCGATGAAATGTATGTATAGATCAAGAGAAAAAGAAAAAGTACCGAATATGAAATGAAGAGGGAATAAGTGATACCAGACAATAATAATAATAATAATAATAATAATGAAGATTGATTGTTTAGATTAGACAAGTTTATTTCTTCTAAACAGACATGAATTATCATTGATTTAATTTTTTGTTTTTTAGAACGTTTTATTTATTTTCGTCATGTTTTCATTTCTTAAGAAGAAGTAAGTCATTTCTTAAAAACAAAAAAAAACAAACCATGGAAAATTTTGTTCTCTTAAAATAAATTTTTATTTTTTGTTTTAATTAATAGAAAAGTAAAAAAATCTGATAATCAACAACAACAGCAACAACAACAACATCATCAGATAACTCCAATTACTAATGAAAATAAAGAAAATTTATTAACTCGAACTGATAAACAACAACAACAACAACAACAACAATATCATCGTGATAATGAATCAGGTGGTTTTGATGGTTCATCATCTGCTGTATTACAATCATCGATTTCAAAAAAAACTTCATCATCACCACCAATAACATACGATAAAAATCTTTCAACATTACGTCCAAATATAGATCAAACATCGAAAATTCATATTGATACTAATCAGAATCCATCAGATAAATTATTGCATATATGTGATTCAAGCGAACCAAGTCCCCGTGATTTAACAGACATTACTTTATCTAGTTTACCAGCACATAAAGTAAATTAAATATTTTTATTTATATTTCAGAATAATGTCAACAAAAGAAAAAATGAAATCGAAAAATAAAAAAATATTTTGTTCTTTTTCTTTTTCAGACAGAAACTTCTTCTTCATTTTCTTGTCATTCTTCTTATGAAAAACGAAAGGTGATTTAGTTTGATTTCGAGATTTAAAAAAAAAAAAAAAACTAAACTAATTTACTAAACTACTATTCGTGACTAACAATACATATGAAGTGTCAACGAGAATGTTATATAGATACCTATTTAAATATTGAATATAATTCATGATGACATTTAAGTTTTTTTTTTCTCTTTTTCTTATTAGAGTTGTCATGTGACTTCAATGAGTTTAGCATCACCGAGTCAAATAGGTGCAAGTGATCTTAATCGAATTTTAACATCAGGTTATATAAATTGTGAAGAAAATATGGGTTATATGAAAAGACCTGGTGATCATATAGCTTCATATACGAAATCGCCACATTTTCATCGACCAAGTAAATATTCTTTTTTTTTTTTTTTTTTTTTGATTTTTGTAATTAACAAGAATATTCTCATGAGTTTAGTAAGTACGATGACACTGATGATGTGTGTCGATTGAACACATAGTAAAGAAGATGAATAAGATTTGCTTGGCTGATCGATTTCGTTGTGTAATGAAGGATGAGTGAATAGCAATGACGCAAGAGAAACAGGCAAATAGCTATTCACGATAACAATAATTTGTTTCGCTTGAAAGGTGACGACGAAACTTCTGTTACTGTCTTATGATGAGATCGATTACACGGTTTGAAGAGAGAAGAAAAGAAATCAGATAGAGAAAGAGCAATATATCGATTGAGTAATCGGCAGGTGGACACGCCCTTTATTCTCTATCCAATTGTTTTATTTCCAGCTGTGTATATGATCCATAGACCTTCTTTCAATTTTTATTATTCTGTCGATCATCATGAGCATTGAATATTTAATCGACAGCTGATGAGGATTTTTTTTCCTCTTCCTTTATTCATTCGTATGTTTCCGGAGTTCTGAATATATATATATATATATATATTAAAAAAGAAAAGAAAGAAAGAATAAGAAAAAAAGAAAATAGTTAGATTGAGATGAACAAATGATAAAGAAGATTGGAGAAGAGAAATGAAAAAAAAAATATATATGTAGCCAACTCGTTGACCTTGTAACACAATGGAGTAGAGAACATGTCATATGTGAGAAATTTGAATGCGATAGCTCAAAAATATATGACTACTAACGTTGTAGAAAACATTCTCAGTAACTATAACAGATGGAAAGAACGAAAAAAAAAAGAAATGAACAGCAAAAAAAAGAAAAACGAGAAAGACAAAGAAAAAAAGGAGAGAGAGAGAGAAGCAAAACACACACACACACAGTTTTGCCTTGTATTTGTAACTCCTATTAACAACGAACCGATAAGAAGACGACATATACAAACTCAAACGATCGATAATGTTAATAGTTCATCATCCTCATCACTATCAGCAAGTTTCATCATTACGAAAAGAAATGGGTAGGTGTTCATAATAATGACCTTGTCTGCTTCTTACTTCATCTGATCATTATTAATGAGCAAAAGCACAAATAACAAAAAAAAAAACCAAGATAAACAACAAAAGATTATATCAACTTTATATCATACAACAATTGTTTTATTTTGATGTTTTTTTTTCTTTTCTATAAGCTCAATATAGTAGATCCATAACTTAATTCTATATGTTATTCATATTTATACGGCTGTGTTCACTTGACCAATATTCTCAACTTTACAGATGATAAATTTTTACTGATGATGTAATGAAACAAAGCTCTCTCTCCATTTATGCGTTGAAAGGTCCAAGAGCAATCGCTAAGTGGCACACTGTCTGCAGGCGATCATGATACATATAGAATGCCTATAATCGGTTTTACGTGTGTATGTATATGTGCGCGCGCGTTAAAAAAAGAGAATATATATATATATAATATGTATGAATATGTTTATACGTCACGTAAAGAGCTTTATTTAGTATTTATTAAGAAAAAAAAAGAAAATTTCCATCAATTATGATTTAATTTGTTCGAAATATGATTTGACTTATAAAGAGAAATGATATAAGACAGATGTTAAATATCATATTTTAATATTCAAATAAGATAAATAAAACAAATAATAATAATAATAATAATAATTAAAGAGGTTGTTTTTTTTTCTGACATACTCAAGACATATAAGACTAAAATTAGCAGGATTCTTTTTTTTTTTGTATAAAAAATTAATCTCATTATTATTCTTTTGTAGTCGGTTTTTCATATAATCGAACACAAACATTTACTGTACCAGGAACTAAAAAAGGCATGAAAGCATTAGTAACTGGTATGTTTCAAATTGGTGTTTTGTTTTTTCGTGTGATGATTCAACAAAATTATTTTCTTTCTAGGTCAAACAAAAATTCGTAAAATACATTGTTCTGTACCTCATACATCATCTCCAATATCATCACAATCGATATCGTCTAATCAAAAAACTCTAACACATGATTCAACATCTCCAATACATCCTCAAACACCAACAATTAATGAAGAACCTATTGTTCTTTCACGTTATTCAGGTGGTTTTATACCTGATCCAACAGCACCAAAAAAAATCGAATCACTTGATTGGCCAGCACCTATAGCTATACAAGCTGTACCCGAATTAATGAAATCTCATCGTAGTCGAAGTGAATCTCGTACAGAAACACATTCAAATCGTTCTCATCATCATAGTCAAACAACACCTAAAAAACATACATTATCACCATCATCAACTCATCCATCTCCATTATCTAATGATCATGATCAACAAACAACAACAATAACAACAACAACAACAGATGATATAACAATAACTAGTGAAAATTTAAATGATGATGATGATGATGATGATGATACAACTGATGGTGAAATACGTCATGATACACAATTAGAAAAAGATATAAGTATTATGTCAAAATTAAAAGATACATCAGGTATGGCACATGCTTTATTAGAAGATTTACGTTTACAAGAAAAATTAATCTCAAGACAATTACCACTTGATCCATGGAAAGCATCACGTTCACCATCAGCAGCTGTCGAACCACCAAGACGTTGTCGTTTTGATTCACCTAAATTTGCATCACCATCAAGACGTGTTCATACACATTCATCATCAACAACAAATCCAGATGATAGTCTTGCTGGTTTATCAACATCAATATCAACAACACCAGCCGGTGGAAAACGTATTACATTACCAAGATATAATCAACAAAGTATGAAAGTTTGTTCGTTTGTTTTCAAAATTTGTTTTGTTTTTGGTTAAAAGAGATTTTAATCATAAAAAAAATTTAGGTCCTATTGCATATGATTTTGTCAGGCAGACACCAGGTTTGATACAGAGAGCTCCTTTTTTTTTGACCTTGTTCTTGCACTTTAACACGCATCTTCTTTTCATCTATTGAAGATTGCCTTTGATTTTAATTATGAAAAGAAAAACAATAGAAATGATATTTATTTTTTTTTTTGAATTATAGTTCTTCGACCTGGTTATGGTTTAACACCATCACCTAAAGCTCAAACATTACCAACTTGTCTTGATATGCAAAGAAGTTGTGATTTAGATTCAACAGATCTTGGAACTACAAATTCATGCTGTAAATATATAATTTTATTATCATTTTAAAAAGAATATCTGTTTGTTTTTGTTCTATTAGATTCACATGATGGAGATCATAATAAATCAGTAAAGGTATTAGAATTTTTATTGAATTATATATTTTTACTATTACGGAAAATTTTGTTGATTAGACCGTTGATGTTGGTGGTGGTGGTGATCGTCGATATTTAGCTTCTCAGCATGCACATTCAACTCATTCAGCTCCAACATTAATGGGTAATCCAAAATTATATACATATGAAGAATTAAAAGTAATGTCTAAGAAACGATTACCGTCAGATGTTGATCGAGATCGTCTAGAGGTATATAATAAATTTTTTTATTAACATGAAAATTTTTATTTTTAATATTTGATTTTTTTTTTCTTAGCGTCATCTGTCTGATAATGAATTTCATACATTATTCCAAATGACACGAACCGATTTTTATCGTTTACCAGAATGGCGTCGTATTGATCTGAAAAAACGCTTTAAACTTTTTTGAAAAACTTTGTTTTCTTTTCTTTTCTTTTTCTACATATTAGATTGTTTATCCCGAGAATGCTTTCTGCTTTATTGTAGATGCTCGCGCGCGTGTGTGTGTGTATTATTTCTTTTCTCATTCTATTTTATTTAATATGTGTGCGTATGCGTATAAAACTTTCATCAACAGCTAACAAAAACAAAAAAAAATATAACTTAAATTGTTCGGTCTCTCATTCTTATCCGTTAAAATTTTCTTTCCTTCTTTTTTTTTTTTTTTATTATTTGTTCTGTTTATGTTTGTTGTGTCAGATTGAAAAAAGAGGAAAAAATGAATTATATTGATGCCTTATGAACAAATTGAAAAAAGACAACAACATATATATAACTTGAACATTATTTATAAGTTCTTTTATCGACGGCTTATCGCTCTTTCTCTCTCGCTCTCTCTCGTTTTTTTGCTTTTTATTGTTGTTGTTGTTTTTGCTGATCGAGAAAAAAAAAGAACTCAAATATGAATTTATTCCAATATCTATTTTTGATTATCGAATGTCGTTTGTAATTGAAAACAAAAAAAAAAAGAATTATCTCCGCCCGATAATCATTTCCGTCACTCTCTGGAGATAAACAAAGAATTCAATCAGTCTGATGTTATTACTCTATGGAACCATAGAAATGATCTTATTTCCTTCTTGTTTCTTCTTCATGAGCAAATGTTGTTTTTTTCTATCTATATAAGCGAAAAAAAAATGGACAAATGAGTTTATCGCTCGAGACATGAAGAATTTTTTTCTATCGTTTGATGATATTATAATATTGTATGTCAAGAGAAATTGAACAGAAAATACCATAGTATATATATATATCTAGATACATGTATATCATAAATGTTTATTTTAGAGTAAAAAGATATGATGCTGTCGTTTAGAAATGTTTTATTTATTTAGAATGGCGGTATATAAAGAAGAAAAAGAATGCTTCTGTTCAGAGATAAGAAGTTCAATAATGATGATGATATCAAATGAAGAGTAGTAGAAGATATGAATGAATAGTATTCATTAATGTACTCAACTCATTAGTCTTTGATAAGGATATGGTCGATTGAAATTTGTTTGAAAGTATTCATACATTAATCATTTCGACATAAACAATGAACAAGTCTAATAGATTAAAAGAAGATATATGTGTAAAATAATTCATGATAGTCATTATTCAACTAAGAAGAAAAATAAATTCTTAACAAAGAAAATTTTCGATTTGTTTTTTTGTTTATGAAAACTTATTATCAAAGAAATTTTTATTAAAGTAAATCAAAAGAAAAATTTTTCTAACAACTGTTCTTTTTTTTTTTTCTCTCTTATTATTTGTTCGGGTATGTATAGTTATTTATTTAGAATATTTGTCTTGAGCTCTTTTGTATTTTGTCAGTTTTTTTTCATCTCTTAATTTCCGGGTCGTTAAGTATCATTCGACCTCTAATAGCACATACATTTCGAAGGTTAGAATAGATGTTATTTCTTTCCACTATGTTGATGTTGACAATCAAAGTAAATGCCCCTAGAAACTATACCACTTGTATATTTTTTTCTGTTCTTATTCATTTTCTTATCCCCCTTAAGATGATTTCAATCTAGAAGTACATCCTGATTATAAATTTATTATAAATAAACAACTTGAATATTTATTGATGTGAATAGGCTTATGATTAAACTACAATTCGTTCACATAAATAGTTTCTATTGATAGAAAATCCTATTTTCTAGACAGTGATTGATGATATAATATATAACAAAATGATAAATTATTAATCATTGATGGAAATTTTTTTTTTTTGATTATTTTATTGATTTAGAATTTAAAACATACAGAATTTTCAAGGTTTCATTCAATAGAAACACAAAAAAAAAAAAATCTTCTTTTTGTGCGTCAGTATGTCAAGTTTTCAATTATTCATATTGCATACAAAATAGATTGTATCAGATTGTGATATATAAATCGGTTATTCTTATTAAAAATATCGATAATTTTTCTTTCGATTAAATGGATAACTGATTTAGAAGAACTATTTCCGATTGTAGTTGATGATTGATAATCTAATTGGATAAAAACTTTTTTTCTAAAATGATTATGAAGATATTTCTCCTTAAATATTAATGATAATAAAAAAAACACAAATCTTTTCTTTTTTTTTATGTTTCATTAATAAAGATAAAAATAATATTATTGATAGGTTTTTTACAATCAATATCATATTTCGAAATGATTAACATCAAATCCATAATTATTAGTATAAACACGTCTTTTCTTTTTTATCTAGATTCATATGAGTACCTGCATTGATATATTTAATATAATGATATAATATACATATATTGATAGTATTCAAATAAAAACTCAAGGATTTCTCATATATTCATTGCGGAATACTAATGAAATAATTCAAGATAAGAATTTTTATGAGAAACATGTCAAATATTATCTTGTAGTATTAATGATCAATCTTTATCGATTACTTAGATTTATATCATTTGAATAAGAATTGTCAGCTAGAAATCTGATATATATATATAGTCAACAATAATAGCAGCAACAACAATAAAAGAAAAGCAAAAAAAAAATATTTCTATGATTAATGTTCTTTGAAAATTATTGAAATTTAACAAAACATAAGAAAAAAAATATATATATCGGTCTCTTCAACTATTTTATTATAAATTAAACATGATGTAGAAATTAAATTAACAGTTAATAGAAAAAGAGGCAAAATCGTTTTATTCTCTTTAAATATCGAAGTGAAAAAAATGTTGGCATGCTGAAGTATTTATTTAACTTTAGTTAATGAATCGTTGAATAAACTCGATAAAGTCATGCACACATTTTATGAACATTTTTCATCAAGTTATAACTTTGTCAAGAGTTCTTATAGGCACCTACTCATCTAGGTGTTTAATGATGCTTAAAAAAAAATGAAAAATATCAAATACCTTTCGAAAAATGACGTAGTCGTATTAATAAAATTTTATCTATTATTCGTTATGTATTTCATTCAATTGAAAAGAATTATCTTTATAATGAATTTAGTTCTACTTGCATATCATATTTGCTTGATGTTAGTATTTGCTATAATAAATTTTATCTTGACATTATTGAGTAATCAATTTCACTGATAAGAGAATTTCAAAATTAGTTAATGAATAAGACAAAAAAATAAAGAATTTTTCAAAACTAAAACATATTATTATGCAAAAAATTTCTAAATTATATTTAATCTAAATTGTTATGTTTATATCAATTCACAAAAAGAACACATTGATTTCTTTTAATGCTTGTCGATTTTATTCAAAATGACATCAATTATTTTTGATCAATGTCAAATTCTTTATCATTTTTTTTTTTTATTAAATATATACTTTAATTAAATAATATTTTTAGCTGAATTTATGTCATTTAATTTATTATTTTGTGACAAAAAAAAAAAAAAAAAAAAAAGAATAATATTCACAACTATAAACACATCTTTATTAGAATTCATCTCGATAAGTTCTTTTCAAATTTCATTTCTTTTTTCTTTTTCTTTTTTAATTAACAACACCATCCAGAACTTTTGCTACCATTTGCCATATTATTAGAATTATCTCGATTATTATTCATTAATGATAATCCAGACATTTTAGTTGTATCATTAAATGTATAATGTCCATTAGGATTTTTCCGAGTTAATTCTTTATCAAGTAATGCTTGAGCTGTTGCCATAAATGCTAATTCAACATTTTGACCTGTTTTAGCTGATGTTTCAAGAAAACTAACTTCATAATCTCTTGCTAAACGTTCACCAGCTTCTCTTGATACAACACGTTGTGATTTATCAATTTTATTTCCAATTAACATTATAATAATATCATCCTGTGCAAATTCTTTTATTTCACCTAACCAAGCTGAAATATTTTCAAATGATGAATATGATGTTACATCATAAAGTAATAATAATGCATTAGCATCACGATAATATGAATGTGTAACTGAACGAAAACGTTCTTGACCAGCCTTATTTTTGAGAAAAAGAAAAATTAAATTAAATTTAAAATAAAAAAAGAAAAAGAAAAAGAAAAAGTTTAATATTTTATTTACTGTATCAAATATTTGTAATTTAATTTTTTTATCACCAAGTGCTACAATTTTATTTCGAAAATCAATTCCAACTGTTGCAATAAAACTTCCAGCAAGAAATGTACCATCTTTAAATCGTACAAGTAAACATGTTTTACCTATTTATATATATATATATATATATATTATAAATATAATGAATAGACAAATAATCAAAAAGAAAAAAACAAAAACAAAACGTACCAACACCACTATCACCTAATAACATAACTTTAAATTGATATTGGGTACTATTATTCATTACGTCAGTTGACGGTGATGATGATAATGAAAGATTATTTATACTAGGTGATAAGGATGCAAAATTTTGTTCATCATCATAAGATACTGCACGTTTTGGTACTTCATTTATAGGTTTTGGTTGAAGTTCATAATATTGTGCAGTTAAAGGACCTGTATAAACATATCCATCACCATATGTAGCCATCGATGAACGTTCAGTAGTTCTAATTGGTGTAAATGACGAAGAAATCGGTGATTTTGAATATGTATTAAATTGATCCATAGATTATTAAAGTTTTGTTTTATTTTATTTTTTAATATGACAATTTTTACATTATATAAAATCTAAAAACAATATTTCTTTCTTCGCTAAAAGAAAAAAGAATACATTAAAAAAACATCTTCTTTTTTTATTTAAATGGATATACATTTATACAGAGTGTTATGAGTCTCATGAATTTTCTTGATATAATGATATATAGAAAAGTTTTGAAAATTTTCAATGAAGTATTACCTTCATTGTTTTTTTGTACGTTTATATAGACAAATAACAAGTATAGATATTCAGAATATTGTTACAATATCATTTGTTGAAGTAAAAATAAAAGATCATGATGAAAGATGCCGCTATTCTTACGAATAAAAGATTCATATATGTATGTGTGTTTGATGACTTCACTCGATGCAAAGACTGGAATTGCAAAAAATAATGAGAAAATAGAGTTGTGAGAAGAAAAGATCTTGTTCTTTCTTTCTATTTCTCTCTCTCTCTCTCTCTCTCTCTCAACATCTATACCCACCTTTCGGATTTCAACATTAGTATCTCTATATCTCTTTTACTTAACCCTCTCACTTCTTTTCGTTGCCCTGTCTATTTTTAAGCATCTACGACGTCAATTATTTCAAACACTTCTCATTATACATTCAGCCATTTTTTTTTTGCACTCATTCCATCGGCAGAATGTATGTTGAAAGGGGTGAAGAAAAAGACAGCAACAAACTCTAGAGAAAGAAAAAAGAAGAAAAGTAGTGGAAAAAAAGGCAAGTGTGACGCTTGTCTATTATGCCTGCTGCTTATGAACAAGAAAAAAAATGCTCAAAAGAACACCAGACGAGAATATAGTACTGACATAGTCAGTTACCAATCATTTTTCTTTTTGTTTTGTTCTTCATCTTCTACCTCTTCTTGTTGTTTTATTCTTGTACTAATCACAACATTTGAAAATTAGAAACTTTTCAAAAAATAAAAAAACAAAAAACGAAACTTCAATTATTATGCTTGATATATCTTGCAAATACATATTGAAAAATTTTATTTTGAAAATATTTAAGATAAATATTCATATACTGTCTATATTAATGCACCTGTCAACAACAATATGTATATATCTATATCTATAAATGTAAATGTAATAAATATTTTCATTAATGTGAAGAACAATATGGTGCATATATAATTATAGTTATATACAGATCACTAGAAAGAGAGAATGTGTTTAGAATATGGAAATCAAAAAAAAAAAGATTTTGATAATATAGATGATTTCATCAATACTTTATTATATCATGCTCAGTTTTTTTATTCCGATCTATTTTGTGCATGATACAAACGCACAGTCTATTAGTTAGGTACTCGTGAAAAGAACAAAAAAAAAAGACGAGAAAAAAAACCATCCATAGTAATCACAACATGTTCATCCATCTTTTCTACCTAGTAGAACAAAAGAAAAAGACTGTTTGTCATTGGAGGCAAGCTCGTGCTTGTCAGTTAATTGTTATTTTAGATGCTACATCTTCTCATTTATTTTCTTTTGTAGTAAAAGTGCTTGTTGTTATAGCCGATGGCATCATTCTCATCAAGCACACGCACTTGAAGTTCATTTATTTCCGTTATACTAAAAGAAGATGACTTGTTTCTGTTTTCTTTCCTTTTTTTAAGTAGATCGTCTTGTCTTTCTAGTTCCATAAATAGCTGGATACATCATTCCTTTTTTTCCTGTTATTATCTATCTATTATTTGCAAAAAAAAAAATAAAATGAATATTTTTGTAAAAAAGTAAAAAAGAAAAAGTAAATAGTAAAAATAATGTTATATACTAGTTGATTGATTTTTATCAATAAAATAAAAATTATTCAATTATCAATATTTGATCTTAGTCTGATTAAAAGTCGACAAAAAAAAACGATTTGAAATATTTAACTATAATTTTTATAAATTAACTAATTATTATCACAAAATATTCAAATTAACTATTTAATATAAATCGATGCAGATTAAGATTGAACTTAATTAATTATGATTCAGATCAAATCAGATTGTATAATAATCAATAGTCAATTGTTGATATTTATGGTAATGTTTGTGTATATTTTATAATGGTTTTATAAGAATATTTATATGAAAATCAGTATTCAAGGGAATTATCCTTAGGCGTGAATAACTATGATCTCGTGTGATCATTATTCTTGGAAGAAGATTAATTCAATAAGAATTGAGATAATAACGAAAAAAAAAACAACCTATTTCATAAATAAATCTTTTTTTTTGTTTTATTCTTAAATATGTTGAAATTGAAGAATAAAAAAAAAACAAAAATTTTTTATTTTTTCGTCAAAAGAATATAAACATAATTTAGATCGAAATGTTAGCTTTCTTTTAATAGTAAACGATTGATATATGTAAATGAAAAAAAACAACACTGTCAAAATTGTTTATTCATTCGGAAAAATAAATTATGAATATGATATACTGCATAATGGATGTCAACATGAATTTATATTGATTGTATTAAAGTTAGAATCTTGAAAACTTAGTGGAATAGAACCTATAAATTTTTATTAACTTTAAAATAATATAAATATATTCTACATTCTCTATTCTCTAATTTATACACTCTACACCTATGACTTTATAATAGAACATTGTAAGAAAATTTTTTTTGACTTCCGTTCGCTGTCTTATTTTATTATTTCTTTCATGATTATTACACTTGTAACTAATGTTTTAAATTAATTGTTTTTGTTTGTATCAAAATTATAATGATTTGTAGAATAAGAATAATTTTATTTTGACTTAAAATACATGCGAATAAATGCTCGATGGAAATCAAATGAAATTTCTATTGTGATTGATACGCAACAGACAAAAAAAAAGCACTAAAAACAGAAGCATACATATGCATAAAATTAGCAAATGAAAGAAGAAAAAAGCAATATAGAACGGATACATATATTTAAAAATAATAAAAACATCAGTGTACCAGCATATTAATGACAATGAATATTTGGGCAAAATTGTTCTTTTTCTTTCTTTTTTTATTGAAAGTCAATGCCTATCAAAAAGAGCAAGCAATAATATTCTCTTTTATATTGAGCACTAGAAAAATAATCCAATGCTAAGATAATCACTCTTGTTGTAGATAGGATTTAAGTTTTCATGGATTAGAAGTAAGTATTTCAATGATCACAAATGACGTTCGAACAAAGATATTATCTATAAATTATATTTTTAAGCGTACAATACTCTACGAAACTATATACTAACGCATGGATCTCTCACCAAACAATCGTTTTTGAGTTCAAACGTTGTGTTCATTTTACTAGAATCTTATTTTATAGAACGGTATACACAAGCAAATCGAATAGTAGTAATTAGACATAAAATTTTGCCTACAAATATGCCTACTTGCAATTAGAATGCCTTGAAGTTTTCAGTTCAAAAGAATGTTTTGTTCAAGAGATATTGAATTTCCAAAAATTGCTCATATTTCATTAAAGATGCAAGAATTTGATGCGTTTTAGAAATTCAATATCTCGTGAAAGAAACATTATTTTGAGCTAAAAATTCCAGAACATTCTAATTGTAAGTAGGTCTATTTGCGGACAAAACTTCAAATCGAAATGTCACCATTCGATTTGCTTGTGTATACTTGTACTATAGGCTAATGTCTACAATTTTGGATGGAAGGTCTTAGGCGTTTATTCGTTTGGAATTTTTCATAATTCATTAAGATCTACCATATGAACAGAATCCAAACTCAAAAATGATTTCTCATTTGGAATGGTTTTTTCGTCGGTATTTTTTTTTTCTATAGTTCGGTAATATTGAAACGTAAAGAGGCAAATGTCTTTTGTAAAAGATGTGTCTTTTATTTCTCTACAATCTTATATCTTTTAACTGTCATAATGAAATCAATTGGTTTGAAATTTAAAAATTTCGGCCAATAAATATCTTTAATTGGTAAGTCAGTGTCTTTTGTTTTTTTCAATCTGTATTTTGAAAGTGCCAAAATTGAATTATTTGTCTTTGAATAATCATTATTGTTCAGGTAAGAAAATCTACAATTATGTTATTACAATTCCTATGTAAAATTCTCAGTATGATTTCATTTGAATTTGCCAAAACTTTCAATAATATATAAAGCTTATCCATAGTATTCGGTTTCTAAACGTGCTTCGTATGATATATACTCATTTCAAAAAACGAAATCGATATGTGGATAAATTGTGACATGTTTTAAGAAACTCAAATACAATCATACTGAGAATTTCATAAGTAGCATAAAAGCAGATTTTCGTGCATGTTACGTCATTAGAGTGATGTTTATGTGTAGTTTGTTGGTTAGAACTAACGAAGAAACATTTCCCACTGTCCAATTACTTTTCGTTTGAGACTATCGCGATTCGATCGATTTTAATAAATAGTAAAAAACTCTGTTTTGGTTTAGTTTTTCGGTCTTCACTTGTCGACTATTGTTCTATGAGCATAGAACTGTTGAAAACCTCAATGATCGATTTTCGAGCCGATATTTTGTTCAAAAATAAGTCTTATAGACACTAGAAACACTTCAAAATTTGAGCTACAGAAAATTTATTCATATCAAGATATGAGCTTGTAACAGAAACTTCTTTCTTTCGAAAGATGATCTAAAACATGAGTATCTTTAAAATTTAAGTAGCTTGACAAGAATATTTTCGTTTTGGTGCAAACATTTAAATGCTTCTAATGACTATCAGGCTTATCTATAGAGAAAACTTCAGCTCGAAATTCGATTATTCAAGCTCTCAACAATCCTATACTCATAGAGTAAAAATCGGAAAACCAAACCAAAACAGACTTTTCATATAATGAATGTAACAGAAAATCAATTTCTATAATAACCTTGCTAAATATTCCATACCTATTACTTTGTTTTCCTCCTTAAAAATCTACCATATTCAGAGTGTCCCCAAAGTTCGTACGAAACGTTCACGTAAATATCTCTGATACATTACAAGCGATTTATATGCTTTTTATTTTTGATAGTACATTCTTTCAAGTTTTATTTTATATAATCTGGTTTACAACAAATATTCAACATGATTATCACGAACTGAAATACATAAATCCATCTTTTTCGAAATCTTTAAAAAAATATTGCAGAAAGCTTATTTTCGAATCAATTTATTTCCATTATCAGTTCTTATTTTAAATTCAAACAAACGTTTACAGATGTCTTATACACATATAGGGTGGCCCAAAAGTCACGCATCCGAAAAGAAATTGAATATCTCCATAACGGCTCTAGCAAACTGGCTGATTTTTTTATCACTAGTAAACGCATGTTTATACTCCATATCCATAAAGACAAGGCGAGAGTAAACCTTTTTTTAAGTGTCACTATTGACTTTAACCAAAAAATTTTAATTTTTCACAGATGGAAAAAAACAATGTAAAGGGTGACGCAAAAGTCACTTTACCGAAAAAAAGTGGAATATCTTCATTACGGCTCGAGCAAACTAGTTGATTTTTTTATCAATGCTAGAGGCATGTTCAAGATTTATATCCATAAAGACATGCCTAGAGAGATCCTTTGTTAAGTATGTTGTTTTTTTTCATCTGTAAAAAAAGTAAAATTTTTTTGTTGAGATTAATAGTGATACTTAACAAAGGACTTCTCTAGGCATGTCTTTCTGGATATAAAACTTGAACATGCCTCTAGCATTGATAAAAAAATTAGCTAGTTTGCTCTAGCTATAATAGAGATATTCAATTTTTTTTTCGGGTGCATGACTTTTGGACCACCCTGTAGGTTTTCACTTTATATTTCTTGATAATCCATTTAAATGAAAATATAACTCGTTCCCTCCCAAAAAACGGAATTTTTCTAGCTGTTGATATTTTCTAACATTGATATCAAAATTTGAAAACTTCAATTCAATCTTGTGAACCTTCTTCATGAAGTTGTTAGAGAAATTATACCTTATATGGCTTCATCAATAGATATTAAGTCCTAATTTGGCCTGTGACTATTATTTGAATCAGATAGGTTATTGCAACAACCTAAACACTCGATAAGGACACATTTTCACAAGTATCATGAACTTCGTTAATTTTCTCTTCTATAATTTTTGAAGGTTTTTCAAATTGTTGTCCATTTACTGCTATACTGATTTGGGAAAACCATTTTTATTACACCGTATACTTGGTTTTTGTAGACCAAATTCGACTTGTATTTTCCTTTCGCAACGATAGATGACTTTGGCTTTTAACAGAACTATTTCTATTCTAATATAAACAGGCATAGACATTTGTCTGAAAATATATAGAATTAAACTTCAAAGAATATATTATGATATTATTTAGAAATTATATAGAAATCTAAATTTTATTAACGTAAACTTTTCGTACAGAGTTTTGAGACATTCTGTATGTTATGGTCTACAATATTCAAAGATAATTCATAATTAATAATGAAGTAGCGCTTTTTATGTAACTAAGAATAATCTTTCATTTTCTATCTTTTTTTTCTTTTTTTCAAAAATGAAAATTTCTCATCAATTAATTCGTTTAATTCTTCGAATTCTTCATTGTCTCGGAGCTTTTTTCGGATTATTTGTATTTATTTATGAATTATTCATTCAACGTAGTATATTATATACTATATGTTATGCTTGTTATCTTCTTTCAACTGGCACAATACTTTATCTTTTATTTACTCGTAAACGACCAAATCGTCGATTTGCATATGGAACATTTTTTGGAATGATTTTTGTTACTATACTATTTGTTCTAAGTGATATTTATGAATCAATAACAATAGTTTCTCAAATAACGAAAGAACTTATTGATCATATTGAACAAAATAAAGATATAAGTCCATCGATAAAAGCTATTATTGAAGTTAGCAAGTTAGTTTCAATTAATTTCTTTTAAATGTCTTTTATTATTCATTTTTTTCCTAGATGTTGTTCAATTAATAATGAAAAACATACAAAAGAAAATTTTGAAATTTTTCAAATAAAATATCCTGATACATGTGGTACAATTGAATTTAATGATGCAAAATCATGTTTACCATTTATACGTGATCAAAGAAATTTGATGATATTTCTTGATTTTATTACGATTATTTTCCGTATATTAACATTAATTTTATTATGGAAATATATCAAAGATGAATATAATGATAATAATAATAATGATGAACCAATGAACTCGATACATTTTGATGGAGAATATTCAACAGGAAATGTTATTGCTTAATGAAGTATAATTTCGATAAATGTTCGTTTTTTTTCTCGATTTGATTTTTCAGTACTGACAGTATTGAAACAAGGTCAAATAGTTTGTTTTATTTTACGATATATAAATAGTGACTTGAATAGAGAAAATTATTTCCAATAAGAATTTGAGAAAGATGAAATCTTTACAGAATTCTCAAAATCTCGGATCTAAAGAAAATTCAAAACATAGTTTTTCAGTACATAGAATCCACAAATAAAAGTTTATTTTGATTACTTAGAGCAACTGATTCTCTATAAAATGGGATATCTCTGAGGTCTCTACGATATTTTCTGATGAACTACGTCGATATTTAAAAAAATGATTTTTTTCGCCATTTCCTAACGGAAATACGAATTTCGTAGTATTGATTTTCAGTAATTGCCAAAAGTCAGTACTGCGAAATTCGTGCTGTCCGGGGAAAAAGAGCAGAAAGGACGTTTTGGTTTCTCTTCAAACTAATGTAGTTCTGTCAAAAAAAATGTCGTGAAGAGTCCGGAGACGTGACATTTTGTAAAGAATTAGTTACTCTATGTAATCAAAAGAAAATTTTATTTTCGAATTCTATGTGCTGGAAAAACTAGGTTTTAGGTTTTCTAGAGATGTTGGATTTTGGGAATAATATAAAGATTTTTTTGTCCTTCAAATTCTTGTAGGAAACAATCTTCTCCACTCAAGTTATGGAAAAAATCTAAATTAATCCTTCCTTGGTTACTGGAATGACTATGAAAAGAAAATAAAGTAAACATGGAATTAAATAACTAAGGGAACATGTCTTGTAGTGAACTTCATAGACTATCAATTAATAAGGAAATATTTTGTTTTGTGTTGCTACATCTTCGAATAATATGAATTACAAAACCGATAAGTTTGAAAACAATCGCAAAAGTGGGATTTTCTTAAATAAAATATTATTCTATCAATAAACAAGGTATATGATGGAAATGTTATGTACATAACGATGACAATGTTTACTACTTTTATGAATACTATTCGAAAGTTTCGCAAAAATTAGATAGAAAAGACATAGTAAGACACAGAATAGTCTCTATGCGTTGTCCAGAGCATCAAATCGTTAGTTTTTTTAGCGCCTACAATTTGGTCATAAAATTTATTCACATCTCATGAAATGATAGAGCAAATCATTCTCTACAAAATGAGATATCCTCGAGTTCTCTACGACATTTTTTCGTCGAATTACATCAAATTTATGAAAAGCTTTAGGTAGAAGTCATTCTCCGTTTATTTCATCAGTAGCTCGTCTAGAATTGCTATGAGAAGTTAAATTTGTACAATCAATCTTTGAAGTCATTGTATATTATTTTTTAAAAATCTTGTCGTAATTATTAATAATCATTTTCAGATAAGTAATTTGAATTATTTACATATGATGTATGTATTTTTATACATACAAAAGAACAAGAAAGAATAGGATAATACTATAGAACTAAGGAAAAAAAAACATATCTTAGAGAAAATTTCAAATAACTCCAGGAATAAATGCATATGGTACGCGTTTACAATAAGTTGCCCAATCTTTACCATATTTAGCTTGACATCGAGTCATATCACGTGTATAACGATGAATAATCATGAAAAAAAAGAATATTGGATAAAAATAAGGTAAAACACCAAACCATTGATGACATGATAATGCCCAGCATGTTGCCATACATATATCAGCTGTATATGCTGGTTTACGACAATATTTCCAATAACCATCAATTAATAATGGTGAACCACATTCAGTTTTTAAATATTTAGGATTTTTTATTTCATTCCATGGAACTTGTGGAAATCCATTTCGTGTTATATATATTCCTTGTTGTTGCATACGAAAACGAATTTTTTGTGATGGAGAAGAATCCCATATATAATAAGCAAAAATAAGTACAATAAATAATATAATAATAAATGTCATTGATATATTTTCATTAGGTTTTTGTGTACGTAAACTATTAACAAGAATATAATATGCTTGAAATGCATATACAAATGGAACACCAGCTAAATTCCAATAGATTAACATCCAACGCCATTTTTCATAAAATATATCCCAAGTTACAGGAATACATTCTTCACCTTTCATACAAGCATTTATATAAAGTATTTGAGCTGTTAAAATAAATATCATTGGCCATGTTATTGTATGAAATATTTCATATTGTTTTAATGCAGCAGATATAATTAATAGAAATAATAAAAGCCATGATAAGCGTACTTCAGCTATCATTTTAAGATCAACATCTTGTCCTAAAATTCGAATACGTGGATTTAACCAAATTCCCATAAAAAAATCATAAATAGGTGAATGTGTCATTCGACATGTTTGATTTGTTTTTAAAGCATATAAATGACTATATATTGATAAAATATCACTAAATATAACAGCTACACAAAGTATTGAATCAGATTGATCAGCTAATATTGTCATGCGAAATATACCAGTAAAATGACATACACTAATACATATTAATGTTAAATACCAACTAGTTAATGCATTACATTTATATGTATATTGTCGATTATTTTCAGTAGGTACAGGTAAACCTTTAACTTCAGGACCAGGTAAAATAGCAGCAAGTATAAGTTGTATAAGAAAAAATCCCATATAAAGATAACAAGCTGACCAGGTTGGTGAACATGTTTCTTGAACATTTTCTATAAATTCATTAAACGATGATGGATAATAAAGACCACCGGAATTATATCGTAATGATAAAGTAAAATAAAATGGTATAAAATGAGAAAATATCATTAAACTAATAGCTCCTAGTGTACCATCAAATTCTTTTTGTTCTTTACTCAATTTTTGATTATATACTTCGTCTAAAAAAAAAGATAAAGATTTTACTGTATGGCACTTTTTTTGCGATAAGTACATATGACTCATTATCAAATGATAGCATTAGCAAATTATGACTTGTTGAGACATGACAAACAAAATGGTGAATTAGTTGACATTCACCTAGTTTTCTATTCTAATTTCTTCTGTTTTTATTCTTATTTTTGTAATAAAAAGATTATTCGAGGTAAAAAAAACAGCACTTCTCTTTTTATCTTTATTAAACCTATTCGTTTGTTTTAAGCAAGATCAACTCATACTCACGCTATACAAAACTAACCATTTACGTTTGAGTGCTTTCTTTCAGTGAGATTTTATATATTTTCGATAGAATTATTTTTATTGTAATATTGTCTTATTTTATTAATTTTTTTTGTTCTTCCGTTGGTTTTCAACATTTTATGAAAACCATACGAATTTAGATAGTATCGATCAAATAGAAAATATAGCAAAGAAAACTATGAATAATAAAGTAAATCAATCTCCTCTTTCTATGATACTCATGACCAATTTAAGAAAAAGAAAAAGTATTTTTTGCTATGTGAATGATATAAAGAGACGAATACAATATCTTATTGTTACCATTGACTGTTATCATTTACTAAAAAACATACACTTGTAAATGCAAACAGTAAGGAAACGCGAGCGTAGAAGAAAGCAAAATCTCGAAGAATAGAAAAAGTATGAGAATGTAATATACATATACATTTATTGGTTTGTGCAATCATAAAATCATCCCATGTACAAAGCAATGGTACATATATAAAGACAATCACGCCATACATTTTATAAAGAGATTATCGAAAGAAAATTTGTACTATATTTAGATAAAGTTATATATTATTAAGATAGTCAAAATAGTAGCTAAGTCATTGAATAATATTTTGTTCAAAAATATATAGAAACTTTTAACATTCTCATAAAAAGCAGTGAACATTGCAGATAGATTTATCTCTATCGTCCTTCATACGGGTCAAAAGTCTAGTATAACATTGAACTTCTTTTTCTCTAAGACTGTAAACTACAAATATATTAAATTTATTATAATCTTGGAAGGTTCATGAATCAATTATAATTATAAATTTAATATTAAAAAGTCATTGACATATTCAAAAATCTAGACTCTTCTTTTTTTCTATATTAAGTAAACAATGTTTGTCAATATTACTGATGCCATTCTATAAAATCACACATTCTATCTTTTGGTCTTTTCAATATCGACAAAAATAACTCACATTCATAGTCTTGATTAGCATCAATTCGAAACTGCAATATGGTTCAGCTGTTGGAAGGATTGTCTTTTGTGTACTTAAATTATATTTCTTTTTTGAGATTGAATAAAACAAAAGATTTGCGACAGCTTTAATATTGTTATAGTCAATTCTCTTGATTCATTCATATTATCATTTATTTAACATGCAAAAAAAAAGAAACATGACAAGGACAATCATTAGCATTAATAGAGGAAATTTGTCTTCAAATGTTTCATGCGTGTTATCTAAGATAATTCGAAACCATTGCTAAAATTTATACTCGGGTATCATGTAAATATATTTTTGTTTCGAGAAAAAAAAAGCTTGTTAACGCAACCTCATTGGAGCTGAAATGTAGAATTTACATGTGTTCTTTAGCCTCATTATACTAGTACAAAATATATAAAATGGAAAATCTCTCGTAGACTATAGTTGTTTTCCAAGATAACTGATCGCTAGTGAAGCGATCTATCTTATTTATTTCTACATTTTGAACAGAATTTTTTTCAATTGTTTGCCTTGTTGCTATTTACTTGTTATCGTTCTTAATCTAACATTATTATTATGCTAAATATTGGCGAATAACCCTGTTGTACATATTAATTATATCTACAATAGATTTTAACACACTGCTATATATGTCGATAAGCTCCGAAACACTGATATTAATTATTTCCTAAAATAATAAATAGATCAATTGATGTTTTGTTCTTACATTGATTACATGACAACTATGGCAAATAAATGCATCACTTACCCACCGTCGCTGATATTTTGAATAGAAATTTTTATCTATACAAAAATCAAAAGCTGCACTATTTGGAACATTCTCAAACGTTTTTAGCCATTTAAATTTTAAGGAAGCCTTTGGAATGTTCAGAAAATCTTTAGAACAGTCTAAATCTTATCGTTAATATTGTTTAGCGCCTTCTTCCATCACTAAGGAACTCGGGAAGACAGAGTCTAATGGTTGTTGTACTCGTTGGCTAAGGTTCGTAATAGAGAGAGCCGCAAAACTTAGGCTTAAAACTTACACTCATTAATTCCTTCCAAAATATGTTTGAATTTTACAAAATTATTTACAATAATTATGAATTTTTATATTGAACATGTTACATTCTCATTCTAAAGATATTCATTGACTAGATCTTTTCATGTACTAGTTCATCATTATAGACTTCAAGAGCATTCGATGAGCATATATCAAGGTTTCATATTTCGAATATTATCCTTCTAGAAATTTCATAATTTATTCTATCACAAAAATATATTCTATGACATAATATCTTGATTGATATCTTTCTGTGTAAAATACGATCTAAAGGGAGTGTTGAAGTATAGAAATCAAAACTTGGACATCACACAGTTTGTAAGAGACACTATTGATATACAATCACAGACCGTATATGAATTACTTCTTTATTGTATTTCTAGAGTCTTAAGTAAAACAATGCTGAAGACATGTAGACAGCAGAAAACAATCTTCTTGTGATTAATAACAGCAGCTATATCATGTTTCATATTTGAATCCTACCGGAATTGCACTAACAATTTTTGTTTTTACTTTTGACATTGATTTCTATTAGATATAAATCAAGATCATCTAAATTCTCATTACAATTTTATTTGTAATTTATTGATGAAATATAAATTTATTTCCTAAAGACTTTAGTTCATTTTCTCTGCCTTTGTTTTTCTTTTGTTCTCCTAATATTTAACTATTTGTTTTTAAAAATTCTATTATTATTATCAATGAAGCTTACAAATAAAAAAAAACTTGATCGATTTTCATCTTTTTCAAATAACATAAAATAAAGAAAATGCAAAACAAACAAATAAACATAACAATATTAAGCACATACGTCGATTGATACTATATAAAGTATCACTTATGAAAAATAAAAATAAATATAGAAAATAAACATATCTTTTTCTAAATATTGTTTTATGCTTATTACTTAATCAAAAAAAAAGACTAGATTGATAATTGATGTCGACTTGCAAATACATAGGAATGTACAGATCCATCATTAGTACCAAAAAAAAACATTCCATCATTATATGTTATTGTTGTTATACTTATATTATCCGATATATTTAATGTATAAATTTTTTCACATATTCTTAAATTCCATACATCACATGAACCATTTATTAAACCAATAATTAACATATGTGATGAATAAAATAATGTATTAAATAATTGTTCATCAGATAAACATGTTTTTGTAAATACATCTGTACCTGTTATAATATCAACTACTGTAACTGCTCTTGATGATATATATGCAAGAAAAAGACCATCAGAACGTAATGATAATGATAAAATAGGTAATGATGGTGATGTTGATGTTAATTGTTTTAATATTCCTCCAGTTTGAAAATTACATATATATATTGATCCATCTTGACAACCAACAGTTAAAAGACAATGTTCTTCTAATACATACATACAAGTACAAGATGAATCAAATGTAATATCATATTGCATATGAATAATTGATGATAAATGATAATTTGTTTGAAATATATAACTATCATTATGAATAGAAATAAGATTTTCTAATGACCATATACGTACAGTTGCATCATTTGATGATGTACATAAAAGTGTTGGTGTTGATCGATTTGTTATATATAAATCTGTTATAATATCATCATGTAAAACTTGTGATAATAATGATGTACCTGTTTCTAAATTATAAATATATAATGAATGATCATAACTACCAATAAATGCTAATGAACAACGTTCAGTTGTATTTATTGATACATATACTGGAATTGATTTTAAACATGTTAATGGACGTGATGATATAAAATAAAATGTATCAATTTTACTTCTATCAACCATATAATTACGTAAAAAACCATCATCACCTATTGTTAATAAATGTGTTGATGGTAATAATGGATGTGGTACAATACGTCTTACAGCTGTTTTATGTAAACGACAAATAGAATCAAATTCAAATTGACCTAAGTCATATTGTTCAATTGATGATAATGATTGAATTCGAGGACGTATTAATTTTAATTCTATTTCATTATTATCACTATCAATTGAAGCTGATGGAATGTTAATATCAGAATTTTTTTCTCGTTCTTTATCTATAATAAATGATATCAAAGTTTCAAAAATATAAATAAATAAATTAAATTTCTTCTACAAAGATCATGAACAATGGATTTTTTTTCCTCAACTTATTTCAAATGATATAAATCATCTTCTTAGAATAAAAGACTATGGCCTTCTGTTATGAAAGTTCACATGACTCATCAAAGGTGACTTTCTATTACGGGCTAGATCTTTGATAACACTTACTTAGAAAACCATGGGCTTTTGACAAAAAACTTTTTTGGTATTCAAATAGGCGTGTTTAGTAATTTTCAGTAGATTGTTTAGGGTCACTGCACCTCATCTCAGGGCAGTTCGGAAGGCGCCAAGATTAGGGACGATTAATGAGAAGGTATAGTTCACGACTTTGGGAGGGTCGGACGACTCTTCTTTCAAGGATTGGTAAACAAAAAAAACGAAGAAAATTGTTTAGTTTTGCTCGGAAAAAAGGAGAGTTTCTCAAGATTGGGATTTTCTCTGCTTGAAACACTCCTGCATGGTAAGGTAAAGTTAGAGAAGAATAGAGATTTTCCCGAAGAAAAAACAGCGAAGACTTCAGTCTAGAAGTCTCTCAAAGTCCAATGAAGTTCATTGAAATCTGTTGTTTTTCTCTCGAATTTTCCAAGCTAGGGTAAGGCAACTATTAGGAAATTTTTCTCAGTTACGGTACAGGATATGACAAAAGTTTAATCTGCACATCTCTAATTTTTAGTAAAATAACTGCTGAAATTAAATTTACTTACATTCTTCTAATTCATATTTAGTTAATTTACGTGGATGTGGCATGAAAAAAAGCTACAAAGAAAAATAAACGAAAATTTAATAATAAATAAAAATTGGCTCAATCTTCTTTTTTTTTTTTGTTTTTGTTTTTATTTTTATACCTGTTTAGGAACTTGTCCAAATTCAAGAATTTGTGTTTCTAATGATAATTGTTCATCATATTGTTCAGTTGATGTTGGAATATGATTATCTGGTACACCATATGTTAAATAATGAAATAGATTATCAGTTTGACGTGCTTCTTCACCACGTTGTTTATAACCAAATATAAGATCAATCCATTCATGTAAATGTTGTGATACATAATCACTTTCTAATGCTAAACGCATTTTATATACAAAATCTCGTTCATTTTCTGCCCATGGTGGAAGTAAAACATCACCAACACGTACATCATCATGTCTTATACCAAAATCAATATCAAATTGATTAAGTAAAAATTCTCCATCTTGATGATGTTCTTCATAATCTTCATCATCATTAAATTGTGATGACATATAAAATTCTGGTAATAATTCTTTTACATCAGAATCACTTGTTAATACACTGTAGAAAGAAGAAAAAAAATGAATTGCAATATTTAAACTTCTATTATAAATTTTGAAGAAATTAAATAAATTACCCTTTCCATGTATCAA
>CAJNOL010002095.1:35498-46980 GCA_905250125.1 Rotaria sordida | reverse complement strand
AGAATGTTTTATTCCATTTTTCAATCTTACTTTTTTACACCAAAAAAAAGTTATCAAATTTCTGAAAATCTCTTAAATTCGATAGTAAAAGATCTTCATAATCTTTACTATTTAGTACTAATAAATTTAGTTTTTGACGCGCTTTAAGTTGTAGAGAGGAAGGCAAAGGTTATGTAACACTCTGTATGTTACATTCGATGAATTCATAGTTCATTAAAATTTCTTAAAAAAATATTGGTCGATTTCGAGATTTTAATTATTACGTTTCTTCTGTTTATATAACTATTATTAAAAGAAATAATACCATTTAAAATATCGTCCTCAGGTCAAAACTGGAAACGTGAATCTAAAATAGCCTTTGATCTTATATCTCCGTTGCCTATGAATATAAAGCTCGTTTGTAAAAGGGATATAAATAGTTCGTATTTGCTTGTTTGCCATTTACTCTATCGACAGAAGGAAAAATAATAATTGTTTTCTTTCCTGGTCGTTGTTATCAATAGATTAAAAATAGACGAATTAGTTATTTTGTATCATTATGACCTAATAGAATTGTTTGTTTATTCAAATGAAATGATGAAAAAAAAAATTAACTGGAGAAATACAATCATTCCAAAGAGAAGATTTAGACACTTAGCAATTTTCTCATATGGCGAATAAATAACAAAACTTTTCCTTTATCACCAATGAACAACTCTCAGTTTGCATGTTTTTCTATATAAACATCAAACATGCAGAACGAAATTCTTTTCTGTTTTTGAAAACAATTATACAACCATAATTCACACTTGTATTAACAGTTTTGATTTTCAATGTAATTAGAAGAAAAATCAATATTTTTACACTTTTTTATTCAAGGTCTTACTGCTTTTCTTAATATAAAAACTGTACTTAATGAACCTCGTTTACTCGAATTATCGAATGCTTTATTTACTGCAAGTTGTTCATGGCTTGTTCATCTAGCATCATTATCTGATCAAGTAGAAAATGAAGAAGTCATACAAAAGATTAAACAATTACCATTAATATCAAAAGCAAATCGACAATTAAGTTATATTCCTGAATTTATCATAGAAAATATAACAGATTTTCTTACTTTTCTTGGACGATTCAATGTACAATTATTTGAAGTAATTTTATTTGTTTTTTTTTTAATATTTTAAATTTTGATATATTTTTTATTTTCAAAGTCTTTGTCATCTGTTGATGAATATGTTACTCTCGTTCTTGTATTTATGGGTGATGCAAGTCGATTACGTAATCCACATTTACGTGCTGCATTAGCTGAAGCATTTGAAGCTATTTTACCAAATAAACAACATGGTGGTGGTCGAACATTAAATAGGTTAATTTAATTATTTGATTAATTTTTTTTTTGTTTTTTAATTAATTTTATTTTAGTGCATTTGCTGAAGCTATTTTTACTTATCATCCTTTAATTGAAGATTTACCACGTGTTCTTCTTGATGTATTTGTATCAATTGAATTAACTGGACAAGCAGTAGCATTTGAACAAAAATTTAATTATCGTCGTCCAATGTATGAAATATTAGAATATCTTTGGAAATTTGATAAACATCGAGAACAAGTGAAAGTTAGTTATTTGTGTTTTGTTTGTTTTTTGATTTAAATATAATCAAAGTTTAAATGTTATTTATTTGTTGTTGTTTTTGTCTTTTAGAAACTTGCAACCTATGCTGAAGAACATATTGATGATGCTGAAGCTCCACTTTTCTTACGTTTTATTAATTTACTTATGAATGATGCAAATTTTTTATTAGATGAAGCTTTATCTGTAATTATTTATAATAGGAGCGGGTTGTTTTAACAATGAAATCGAACCCTTCTTGAAATTGAATTGATTGTTTTCCCAAAAGTTAATTCAGATGTTAGAAGTCAATTGTCGTTCGAATTAGATAGCTAGATCTCATTCTGGTTGTGCGTGATGGATTCAAAACTTGATATTGTCTCTTTCAGAGTGTTATGCTATGCAATGATTCTATGAAAAGTTTTCCTCTCGTCTTCAACTCTTGGAAGTTAAATCATATATTAAATGAAAGTTCTTTCTTTACTCTATCAGAGTCGGACATTATATTGTTCATTTGTATATAGAATATGAGGATATCCATGACAAAACTCTTACTATTCAACTGTGAAAGCAACGAATTCACTTTGAATTACATATCATTTAATAGACTTTTCAAAGCTCTACAAAATGATGTATAATTCAAAATGAATTCGTTGCTTTCACAGAGAGGATTTTGTCACGGGTACTCTTATAGTGTGTATACAAGTGAACAATATCATCTAAAAGAAAAAGCTAGAGAACAATATTTTGTCATACTCCGATATGCCATTCTATAGAGTAAAGATCGATAATATGAAGTTTTGAATCAACTTCTTGCAACCGGAATAATGTCTAACTGTCTAATTCGCATGGTAATCGATTTCTAATATCTGAAATAACTTTTGGGGAAATAATCAAGTTAATTTTGGAAGGGAGTTCATTTCATCGCTTAACGATTCTTCCTCATTCTTTATATTTAAAGTTATATTTTATTTTATTTAGCATATGGCTCGTTTAAAAGAAAATCAAGAAGCAATGGATCATGGTGAATGGGATAGTATGCCTAATCAACAAAGACGAGAATTAGAAAATACATTTCGACATACAGGTCAACTAGCTCGTTATACAAATATTATGGGCCTTAAAACGGTAACTGAAATGAAATATTTTGTTTTTGATAAGAAGAAATTCTTTTGTTTTTTTTTCTTCTTTTTATTGTTTTAGTTGATTATTCTTGATATGATAACAAGAAGTATTCAATCAATATTTTGTCAACCAGCTATTTGTGAACGACTTGCTTTAATGCTTAATTATTTTCTTCAACATTTGGTTCGTAGTTTTATTATTATTATTTTTTTTTTTATTTATTTAATAATTCTAACGATTTATAGGTTGGACCTAAAAGACGTAATTTAAAAGTACGAAATCTCAATGAATATCAATTTGAACCACAAAAACTTGTTGCAAAAGTAACAGACATCTATTTAAATTTTTCTCAATATGATGAATTTTGTACTGCTGTTTGTAATGATGGAATGTAAGAAAATGTATTAGAAGAAAAAAAATATATTATTTATTATTTAAAAGGTCCTATAATGAACAATTATTTCCACAAGCAGTTGAAGTACTTGATCGTATTGGACATCCACGAGAAAGAATTGATGCTTTTCTTAAACTCAGCGAACATATTCAAGTAAGCGATTAATACTTAATTAATGATATTGTATTTCAACATAGGATTATTGTTTTTCTTTTATTATATGATCTGTGAGACTGATCGGATCTTGAGAAGTTTCATTTTGATCATACGAATGACAGAGAATAAGTACGATTACATAACCTTTGGCATAAAGTATTCGATTACTTGAAGACAAATGATTAGAACTTTTTACTATTTACGAATATATGTTCAGATTTTCTTTTTCAAATAAGACTGAATAACTATCGGTAAATTTTTGTGAAAATGTCCAAAATTGTATCTGTACATTTTGAAATAGTTTCATTATATTACAGCGCTGAATTTGTGTACAAAATGTGATATTATAATAAGCGAAATCTCATCTATGTGTTTCTATTTAAAAGCTAGTTTCTATGAAAATTTACATTGATGTTTTAAAATCTATCATGTAAGATAAAATACAAAAATAAATAGTATGCTTTATAGAGTAAATTTTACTCTAGAAAACTGAGTCACTAAAAAATTGTTTTGCATTTTGAATTTGATAGGTTTTAATCAAAATACATAATGGATTAAAACAGTATGCTGTACAATTATATTATTTTGAATTTGTTGAAACAATCTGATGATAATTGTTCAATCTTAGTTCAGAATAGAATTCTGAACACATATTCGAAAAAAATCTGATTCTAAGTAATTGCTTCTGTCTTTACGTGGTTGAAAAATGAGTGAATATTTTGTGTCAAGACTTTTGCACCATAGATTACACATACTCATGATCTTAGATCAAATTGGGTAACTAATCACTTGTTAATGCACGTTTTTTATGCATGTCTATACTTGTCTTTTACTAAATAGGATAATCACAACTATAGCTTTCTGTTGTATTTGCTTTTTGGTATTTAGACATAAATTCAGAGTTTTTTGGCCGAACTCGATGTTTGATATTCATTGATTTCAATAATATATCTCGTATCTTAATTTTGAACATTTTGACCCATTTTTCTATACGTATAGAAATAACATTCGTAAAGCGTCGTATGAAATCGAACTGGTTAGTCATGAATAACGTCATATTTTTGGTTGATTGCAATAATTTATTGATTTTTATATTTTTGCATCAAAACAACTAGACTTAAATGTTACAAGAGAAATTAGAATTCAGGAAAATTTAAAAATTTCCTACGATTCGATCGAATTAATTCAGAACATAGTTTTCTTCTTATTTTTTTGCCTTTTATCGAACATTCACCACAATAAACATTGTTCGAGAAAAGAGATCGTAATTTGCAATAAACTAGAAAATATGACTGTGGCTAAAAACTAGTCATCAGTATTGATTCTTTGTTAGTAAGAATTCGAAAAAAATTCTGTATTTATTCATAATTTAAAGACTAATGAATATATTTAAAAACATGTCCGATTAATGCTTTCTTCTTCTTCTTCTAGGTTTTTGCTGCACAACAAAAAGAAAATGATGCAGTATATGATGATGCACCAGATGAATATCTTGATCCTATTACAAGTACACTTATGAGTGATCCTGTTATGTTACCTAGTTCTCGACAAATTATCGATCGTGCAACTATTGCTCGACATCTTCTTAGGTATTGAAATGAATAGATTTTTTTTTTCTATTAGATTCTAATTTAATATTTGTGTATAATATTTAAAATAGTGATCAAACAGATCCATTTAATCGAAATCCATTACGTATGCAAGATGTTATACCACAATCGGAATTAAAGGAAACAATTGAGCAATGGAAAGCATCACGACGTCGACAACAGTCATAAGCATATTTAAATTCATGCATTATGTGTTTTGTTTTGTTTTGTTTTTTTTAACGAAAAATAAAATATAAGTTTTTGTTCAATTTTTTCAAAACAAGAACGATCAATTTCGCAAATTTATTTTGTTTGAAATATTTTGCAGATTTTTATTGATATATATTTTTCTGATTTTAAAAATCTATGGATATATCAATTGTTCGTGATATTGCTCGATGGACTGATAATATGTTGAAATCAATTGGGTTCGAATTATTTTTATTCTAATTAGAATATTTTATTTCCTTTATTTAGTATTAAACCACTTCCTCCATCACCACCACCACCACCACCGCTACCATCAATGCCAGCAAAATCCATACTTTCAAGTTCAATGTTATCTCCAACTATGAAGAATTTTGTTCGTTGTGCTGGTTTATCTGGTGCATCAGCTATTTGTTTAGGTGTTTATGGAGCTCATGTAATGAGAGACAATACATCAGATGATCTTCGACGTGTAAGTTTATAAATAATTTTATACTACTAATCTTTTATTTCTTATTAAATTTAGTTATTTGAATTAGCACAAACATATCATTTACTTCATTCAGTAGCTTTACTTGCATTACCATTAGTTTCTCGACCAATGGTTACCGGTTCTTTATTTCTCGGTGGTTTGGTACTTTTTTGTGGTCCAATGTATTTTCATGCTATTCGTAATGATACACGATTTCGTCGTGTAACACCATATGGTGGTATTCTTCTGATTGCTGGATGGTTATCTATTGTTGTACTTTGAAGAACAACAAAAAAAAACAAAAACGTTTTTTTTTTTCATTAACTTTATTAGTAGCAAAAGAATATAGTTTGAAACATGAAACATTTGAAAAGAATAAATATTAAGTCATGATTGGCTTTTTTTTTTGTCGACTATATTTACATAATAACGAAATTTATGTGAAAGACTTGAAAATAAAGTTTGGACGGTTTTCAATGCTTAATAAAACATTTAGGATTGAAGTAACATTTATTGTAAATATATCGATAAAGAGAGCAAATATTTCTCTACAAAAGAAAAAAATTCAAAATCTGATGCAGTCAAGAAAAAGAAAGTAGGATTAAATAAAATCGGCTTGTTGCTACAAACGTAACAGAATACAGTCATATTCTCCGTCTCTGTCCAAATTTTATTTTCCTATGTTTTCAAAGATTTGCTTATAACGCCTGATCTATGAGTCTCACAAATATTCTGAACATAGATTTAGAAAGATCAAAAAAAAAAACAAAATTCTACTTCTAACTAAATATTTAATGTTCTCTAGTGATTCCCTCTTAAATGGTGGGAAAATGAAGGAATCTTCTACGTTCTTGCATGCACAAAAAAAAGGCATGTCGACCTATTTCTGATCGTGATTTTGTTATCATTATTAGATAAATATAAATAAGTTCGATTCATTCTGTTGAGACCGAGGACAAAATATACACGATAAAGGAAAATTTTTTATTCCATTATTACTATCAATTGTATGTTTGAATATATATCTTGAATTAATAGAAAAAATACAAAGATGAATTCAGTTGGTATAAACAACGTTGCGTAATAGTAATTAAAATTACTACGGACAAAATTTATATTTGTATATATTTTTGTTGTTGTATGAATTGATATATTGTATTTTTAGAATTAAAAAAACATTATACTCATTTGAATCTTCTGCAATTGTAATGTGATTGAATATGTATTTTGAAAGATCTGTAACTTTTTGAGAATGAGAGATAGTTGAGACTGATGAGAAAGATTTCAACTACAAACTTCAATCTATTACATAGTGAGAATGGCACAAAAGTTACTTTATCATAAACAAAAAATATGAATATTTCCATTTATTAATGATGATACTTCAAAGGAATATTTTCAATGTTTATTTTAAGAATATGGCGGATAGATCAACAATAACAGATATGTTATGCGAAATATGTCTGAGTCAGTTGAGAATATAATCGGCGAGTATGAACATCAATTGATACCTCTGATGTGGATATGCTGCAAGATGATTTGTGTACAAAGCCAGAATTGTACTGAATGTGCAAAGAACTCAGTCAAAGTTTGTTGGTGATAATGTAACTTACTGTGAGAATGAAACATTTTTCTATCCGTACCAACTACTTGTTCAATTCAGATTGGATAGGTTTTATTCACAAGAAATGTGTATATCGAAATAAGACAAGAAAAAAAAACAATTAAGAAAGAGAAAGTAACGGCATTTGCGTAGCAACAACGTCTGATTTTCATAGCAATCTTAACAAGAGCTGGTGCAATATATCGAACACTAGAAGTGAATCGTCTGTATAAGCCTGAAATACATGATATGAGATAAAGAAAGTGATTGCATTGTTCGAATGTGTAGGAACATTATGTTGAAAAGCATATTGTTCATAGTATTTCGAATAAGAGACATTGATATACCATTCTTCACTAGATAATTGATCGACAATCTCTTGTATCATTATATTCGTCGAGAAATGACTTCATACTGACTGATCCATCACTTCGACACAGTGTGGTTTGGTTAAAATAGGAACAAGAAAGAATATCGAGTAAAATATCAACCCATTGATATGTGTCTAATTACAGAAACATTTCAGAGTTGAGCATAACAAATTTTTAATCATTGGACACTCAACATTCCATCCTGGTACAACAAAATAAAGTGAATGTGGGTATGAATGTATGTGAAGACAAGATCGAATTTCCAATCATAGACACAGGAATACCCGGCCATATCCCACACTCTTACTGTACTCAAATTATTTTTTAATAAATGAACTCAAAAGAATGGGTAAATATATAGAATGATAGCGAATTCCGAGCTCTATTACAATATATATTTACTTTTCTAAAAAGGTATTTCTATAGTAATGAAAGCTTGAAAAAAACCTAATTTTGATGACAGCAACAAAATAAAGTTTGGGGGGGGGGGGGAATCTGATGATGAGAGTACCTTCATTGCACTCGGTTTATTTTGATAGTACATAAGTGCAAACTAAAACAAGAAAATCCTCAGCGCTTTCAGAATACGTACTTATTTATTTTTTTGAAAAATACATTATTATAGTGACGATATATTTAAAATAGAGACTGCAACTATTTATTTCCAGAAGGATATATTACCGAAAAAAACTCATCATTTATTGAATTCGTGTGTGAGAATGAATACATTGATGACGAGTAGACTCACACTCTCAAATAATACGAATCAATGATGAACATCTTGCATATTCCAAGTAAAATAAATTCGTTCATACGCAACCACATTGAGTATTTTCGAATTCATGGTTGCGATGAAATCTATAGATATTGATATCATAGTTTTCATCCACAACGATAACCCATCGAAGAATTTGACTCAGATCTTTTACACAAAATTCATCTCAATTAGTATTTGCATGTACATAGTAAACAGTATCGTGATTTTTCTACCATCTATTGCTATTTGAGACTGTATGAAGTTGAGACCAAGTTACTTCTTTTACACTGCTCATTCGTATCTCAGTACAGATAGTAGCACCACTATGACAAGCTTTTCTTTCAGTGCCTTTAATTGATCGAGCAAAATATACTACAAATCCAAACATCTGTGGTAGTTTGCTGCTGATCCTAAAGTCTGTATGAGCAATATTCACGGCTGTTGTACGATAAAAACCGATATAAATATCACGTTCTCGATCGCTGTCACTGAGCTCTGTCCATCTTAATTGTAGTTTATACTCGCTCGAATGAAGAGCGATTATCACCCAGTAGATGATAAGAAAGAAAACGGACATGTTTCGGCGGCAGACGTTGACACGATGTGTCATCATCACATAATGGTTGATAGTGCCACCATATTCTATAACGATAGATATCAAGCAAAATCATGCATAATGGACATAAAATTGATATTCCACATAAAAATGCAACTTCATCTTGTCTCCCATACATATTTTTAGTTGCATAAACGATAATAGCAACTAATCGTAAGATTGAACTCGTAACTAAGAGTATCGTATGATGACGAAAGCGATTTTTTGAACGTGTTATATAAAAAGGAAAATTGCGATTAAATATTACGAATCGAAATGTAGCAGGCTGACAAATTTGTCAAGAAAAAACTGTTTCTACTCCTTTACCAGTACAGATAAAACCGATGAAATTAAGTACAAAGATCACGATGAACAGATAGATTAATACTTCAGTTAAAATTGCAACTACAGAACTTATAAAATCAAGCACAATAGCAGCACATACTTGAGCATGGTCATTAATCAAATGAGCAAAACCTAAAGCAGCTTCAGCTGTGGCGATTAGTAAATAAAAAAAACTGGCAAGCCACGATAAAGAATAATTTTCAAAGTTATACATGGATATTGACACATGATTTGGTCGATAATACTGATTAATTTCTAAAGAGTATTGTCGATTAAAAACTCGTGGCAACGTTCTTGCCGTTTGTTAATTATTTGTTGGAAAGATATCAGATGTTTCTTTCTTCCAAGAATTTATATACTTTATAGGCGTATCTTGAAAGAGTGTCAAGATAAACATAATTTAATCTTCGCACGTGTTTATTTCTTTTGTTGCATCGATATATGATGTCAACACAAGATAATTGTAATATACAAATACTAATGTCGAAACAGTAAATGTGTTTTTTTGATACATCGTGCACCATATTGAAAATCATTATCTTAAATCGTTCTATCGAGTTGATATTGAGAGTGTGACATAATTATTATAGTTATCATAAGAGTTTAGTGACACATTGTCAAGTTCGTCGTTTGTCGATTCGTATCCAAATCAGCAAAATATGTTCTAGTTAACTCTTATTGATGTACGATTTACAATGAAATCATAGTTTAACTCAATTGATTTTTTTTTCAATTGAAATCTTTGGGAAATCTGTTTTGACAAACATCTCAAGGATGGGTGTGGATGAGAGCGAAGTTCAAGAGAAAATTCCTAAATAGTGCCGCATACACTCTCACCCAATTAATATTGACTGTGCACAGTATTGCACTGATTTTGTCGTTGTTTGACTTGGCATGTCATTTCGATTGTGATGATCAATGTTTTTAGTGTTCTCACTCATCGACATATTCATATATTCGAAGAAATGAATGACAGTCATCATCTAGTTCACTGATCCTTTTCACTATCTCATCTGACAGACAAATGACCAGCATAACATTATTTTTAATAGCCATTTTATTATTGGGTGTTATTGAGTAAATATCGCTGAAAATAAAACTCAACAATAATAATTGAATAAGAATGCTTTACATAATTTGAGATCCTTCACTTTTATTTTAATCTGAGTAGTATCACTGAAAAATATTTCCCATTTTTTCATTCAACTTTTCTTTTACATTTTAAAACACATTCTATTATTATTTTGAATACTTCATTAAGTGAAAAAACTCTCGAATTAATTTTAAGTATTATTCTTATATTTTATCTTACGAATTTGTCATTATTATATCTTCCATATTTTATTTTCATTTTTTATTTTATATCTTCGTTAGAGTATCCGACAATTATAATAAACTTTATTGAACGCCTAGAGAAGACATGTATAAAATGAAAATTTAGCAGTAGCTAACCGATAGAATCTTGGTTTTAGGTATATATTTCTGTTAGAAACTGTCATTACCTATATTAAATTATTTTGTTGACAGACTTTTTATAAAAATACGTTCTACTGTTTTGCTGACTATGTTATTTAGAAATAATAAATTCCATGAAGTAATTTAGACAAAGCTTTTTTTTCTTCTTGAGAAACTTTTAACGGTATCACTTAAATTCAATGAAATTGAATTTCAAAAGAACGAACTAATGGCAAACAATGAAAGAAAAAGAGTATAGCTACCTTTTTGTGGTAATAACAAAGTTATGGAAATGAATAAGCCCCGCGTCCAGCACAATAGAGAACTTTCTTGAAGAAATGATGTGCCGAACGTAATATATTACTCCTCCTCGTCTTCCATAAATTAATTAATATCTCGACAAATTGGAACTTTAATTAGTATATTTACATCAAAGTCTGACTAATTTTTAAAGTTTTGATCTAAAAATCGTACAAGATTCAAGTCAATATAATTTCTCGACATTTAAAACCGTGAAAAACTCTTCCCAGAATCTTCAAAGTCGTTTGAGTTTTTTTCTGAAAAGTCTTTTTAATTAAAAACAATGGAAATAAATGAAACACAATAGAGGATCCTATACCTGAAAAAGTTGTACGCTGGAACTTTTAATAAAAGACTCGGAGTGTTCTATTTTGGAAGAAGTTTTCCTTATAAATTTCAGCCAACATAGATTTTACTCATCATGAAAAGATACTTTGACTAATAACCTTATGTTCAGTATTGTCCATGGATTATTACAGTACTAGGTGGGTAAAAATATTATACTAGGGGGGTAATGCTATGATT
>CAJNOL010002095.1:24940-35398 GCA_905250125.1 Rotaria sordida | reverse complement strand
GTCATCAGAGATTTTTATCACAAAACAATCTTTTTCATCATCTTCGTGTACAATGCTATCCGCCCGAATTACAACATCAAATCGAAACATTAACACGACACATCGACTCTACCTCACATCGAAAAAAAATTCAAGACGTCCTTTGGAAATACGGTAAACTGTTCGATCTACGTCAGCCATCAAAAATCAATATCACTCTCGATCATGTGATCGATACCGATCAACATCGACCAATCTATACTCCACCTTATCGACGTTCACCTCAAGATCATCAAACTATTACCGAAGAAACAGCCAAACTTTTAAAACAAGACAGTATCGAACCATCAACATCACCTTGGTGTTCGCCCGTCGTATTAGTACGTAAGAAAGACGGTACTACACGATTTTGCGTCGACTATCGAAAACTGAATGATATTACTGTAAAAGATTCTTTTCCACTACCTCGTATCGAAGATATTTTCGATCAACTGTCTCAATCAACCTGTTTTACCACACTAGACTTTAAGAGCGGATATTTTCAAATACCATTAGCAATTCACGATCGTCCTAAAACGGCATTTTCCACTCGTGATAATCATTATCAATTCAAAGTCCTTCCTCAAGGTGTCAAAAATGGTCCACCTACATTCCAACGTATTGTAAACCAAATTTTAGGTCCTGCTCGATGGAAACATTGTCTAGCGTATCTAGATGATGTAGTCATTTTTTCGAGAACTTTTGAAGATCATGTTTCTCATTTGGATGAAATCTTATGTTTACTTCACACACACAATTTTCGTCTAAGTTTCGAGAAATGTACCATCGCTACCGATAACATCGATTACCTGGGTCACCACATTTGTCGTGGAGAAATTCGTCCGAATAATGATAATATACGAGGTTTATTGGAAACTTCTACGCCAACAACACCGAAAGAGATTTTTCGTTTTTTAAAGGGAGCTGAATACTACCGTAAATTCATCCCCAACTTTTCTCGTATTGCTAGTCCATTATATAAATATAATCCTTCCAGCTATACACATCCATCTAATAGTAAATCTACACTTTTCAAATTATCTACCGAAGAACAAGCTGCTTTCGAACAACTCAAACACATACTTACTACTGATCTTGTTCTTCGACTCCCCAACAATCAACTTCCTTTCAAAATACAAACAGATGCTTCACAACTTGGCATCGGTGCTGTTCTATTACAAACATATCCTGAAGGTGATCGTCCTATATGTTATATGTCTAAGAAACTTACACCTACTCAACAACGCTGGTCTCCAATCGAATAGGAGTGTTATGCAATCATCAAAGCTGTTGAGTTGTGGCATCACTATTTACACGGTCATCATTTCATCTTAGAATCTGATCATAAACCATTAGAAGCACTCATGCGTAAATCTCAAATGAACGACAAATGTGAACGATGGCGTTTACGGCTACAATCATACGACTTCACCATAAAACACATCAAAGGTAAATCGAACACTATGCCCGATTATTTATCTCGATCACCGGTAGATCACGCTGAAGATGACATGGACGATAAAGCTCTTCCAACTTCTATTTCTATCGGTACTCAAACTGATGCAAGTGATAACGACACTCTTCTCACATCATCAATCGTCGGCATGGTTACTACTCGTTCTCGTTCTCGCCAATTAGCACAATCCGATCATCATACTACTACTCAATCAAACATCAATCGATCTGATATTCAAAATCATCAATCCACGTCATCCAATTCTACAATTACTACTGATGGTCCACGAATCGAATATACTGGTAATATTGATCAATTAAAACAAGCACAACAGAAGGATTCTGATCTCCAACATATAACGAATAATCTTACTGATGACAAGTATGTTAACTCTTATTTCCTACAAGAAGGTCTCTTAATGCATCATGAACACAATTCGAAACCCGTTCCATGCGTTCCGAAAGGAGAAATTCATCGTGATATTATGAAAATCTATCATGATACTCAAGCTAACGGCGCACACTTCGGTCGTGACAAAACTATAAAGAAAATCAAAGCTCGATACTATTGGAATACTATGACCAGCGATATCACTAATTACGTTAAGTCATGTGTCCGTTGTAATCAGAATAATCCTATTCGTTGCAAACCTGCTGGTCATTTGAACCCAATCGAGCCACCGGAAGGAGTTTGGCACTTATTATCAATGGACTTTCACGGACCAATTACTCCTACTAGTAGACATGGCAACAAATACATTATTTCAATCACTGACGTCCTATCTAAATTCGTTATTGCAAAAGCAGTTCGTGATTGTACCGCTGATACTGCTGCTCGATTTCTTCAAGAAGAAGTTATCTGTAAATATGGCACACCGAAATGTGTTCTCACAGATAATGGTACTCATTTTACATCAAATATGATGGAACACTTACTTAAACGTCTCGGTATCACTCATTTGTACTCGACACCATATCATCCTCAAACTAATGGTCAAATTGAACGATTTAATAGCACGATGGATGCAAAAATTGCCGCTTTATCTAATCAATGTCGATCTGATTGGGATGATCAACTTCCATTTGTCATCTTTAATTATAACACTAGTTCTCATTCCACTACAAAAACTATTCCATTTGAACTTATGTATGGACGTTCACCTGTTCTACCATTCGATCTTCAAAACCCAATCGTTTCCCTTCAACAGTCACCTCACTATACTCAGAACATACGTCAATATATATCACATCTAACAAACAATGCAAAAACCAATATAATTCATGCGCAACGTCAGTACAAATCTAGATATGATACAAATCGCTCAAATCCTACATATTCCATCAATGATTTAGTTCTTATAAAAAATATTCGTCCACGTCACAAATTTGATATACGATACGAAGGCCCATTTCGAATTATACGTCGTCTTGGTGTTAAAACATATCTTGTTCAACATGTCAAACTACTTGCTTTGACTCGACAAGTAACAGTTGATCTACTTATTCCGGTCTCAACTGGATAGTTATCTCAACGATCCATTACTTGTTTTTAATTTTCAACCGTTCACTCTATACCATCAAATGCACTCAGTCTGTTTTATTATTTTTTTTTTGTTGTTTTACGTCCTATCGCTCATCATACAATTTTATCCTCTTGTTATCCACATTCTTCACCTCTGCACGTTTCTTTTCGAACGCCTCGTCTCATTCTTTTGTTTTTTTTTCTCTCCACGCTTTTCTTCATCCATCATTTTTCTCATTTCTAAACAATCTTCAGCTCCTCCTGAACATGTTCTATTTCATCATCACTTTTCTTAGTCTTATTTTTTCATGTACCCCCAGTCTCCATGTCAATCGTAGCAAACGATTTCTTAATAGTGTCGTTCACCATCGCATCTCCGTCTTAGAACAATCGCATAGTACTCATCGTGATCAGACACACAACATCTTCCTTGGAAGTGCTATTATTATTGGCATCGTCATTATTATTGTCCTCGTCATTGTATTCTTCGTATATCGCAGCCTTCGTCGATCTATACGTCATCGTCAACCTCTCGCTCTTCAAGCACTTGATGCATCTGGCCTTAGTCAATTTCATCCGATGGGCAATATTCTTATGAGTACCCTTCGTCGTCTCGACAATTTGGAACAGACTGCTAAATCGCCTGATGTACGCTATGCATCTCCACTTGCTTTACCACCGCTCAAATTTTAAAGATACTTACAACCCTCGTTATTAGTTGTTTTTTTTTTGTTTTTTCATTTTTAATAATACCACTATACTTTTTTTTTCATATTATCGTTTGTGCGCTCGCACATTTTTGTTCTCGGTATATATTCAGATTCTATCAATTTCTTTCGTTTTTTTTTGATTCCTTATCACTTTCTGCTGCATTCTTATACTGCCGCATCTTTTCTTCATATCATCACACATCTTTTCGCTTATCATCTTAATCCGATTCTTTCAATTTTTTGTATTTCTTAATGTATGTGGACACACATTTTCTGGTTGGTGGGGAGGTATGTTACAGGCATGTTGTTCACATACCCTCACATCGCTTCAGCTGTTATTATCCGTTTTCTCTCTGTTCGCCTTTGGCATTCGCTTCTTGTCTCTGTTCTGTTTTCGTTCTCTTTGTTTACATTCTTTGATTCTTTTTTTCTCTCATCGCGATGCTCTCTATCTTGGGTCGGGTCATTCGAAATAAAACTGAACTAAAAGAAGAAGCAAAAGGGACCTCTGATAGCGACCATTCTCGTTCTCCTCATTCTGCACTCCAACTCGATGAAACTTCGTCTAATCTTCATCATTTCTTGACACACTTGACGGCATCACTATCAGAAAACATTTCTAATGCTGTCTTTTTATGCCTTCGCTTAAGTCTTAATGTACTGTATGCAAATATCAAGTTTCATTTCAAATAACTCCAGAGTTTGTTTTTTTCATCAATCTTATTCAATGAGGATAGAGTAAAACCAAGTGAGCGATCCCACTTTTTCCAGTGTTTTATATATAGAATTTTGTTCTCATGCTACGTGAAGCTGTAAAAAAGAACTGTGATTGTAAAGATAAACTGGAGGAGTAGCTTACCGCCATCCTCGTTAATGATGTTTATTGAGCTACTTTACAACTCCAGAATGTAATTACTTCGTATAAAACACACGCTTGCATAGAAGAGAATAAAAGAGAGAGATAAGGGCAGGAACAAACAAGAGAAAGAGAATAAAGAGAAAAGGAGGATTAGCGGTGGGCGATGTTAATATTGGCACAGCGGTGTTATCTACAAGCAAGTGAAAGTCTTTTGCACTATAGCACGTCATCGGATACGATAAGCTTGCGCATTTCACTTTTCAGTTTTTTGATTGCGTCATTATTTGGTGTAGGCATTCGCTCGTAGATAGTCAAAGATTGTCGATAATAGTCTAAAGCTACATCAACTAAGCCAAGTGCAGAATAAAAATTTCCGATGATGTCGTAGATATTGGCTAACACCGAATTTCCATCAGGATTGCTTACAAGTTGATCAGTAAGTAATTGTTGAAAAAACTTTAATGCTTGGTTAAAATCACGTTTGTTGAAATACATATTTCGAATAATTTTCTGCATCTTAATTAATGCTGGATCCTGTTTCGATAACATATTTCGCTGAGAAAGAAGCAATTCTTGAAAATAGTTGATTGCTCCATCCAAATGACGTTTCTCAATAAAAGGGTTTTCAGCAAAATTGTGGGCGTTGTTTATTGATGATCTCCTTTCTCGTTCACTATCGTACAATTTACTGAGAGAACGCATCGATTGATCGAGATGATGTTGAGTTAAATAAACTTCTCCCATCATTAGGTATGCGTTTGCTAGAGATGAATTAGTCAATCCTTTATGTTGGAGCTGACAGTCAAGCCATTGATTGACAAAATGTAGTGATTGATCAAACATCTGTTTTCTCCAATAAAGATGCGCCATGACCTTGTAGACACTGATAAGAGATGGGTCGTCCTTCGGTTTTTTCTTGAACTCGATTTTCAGTAACTTGTGGAAGTATTTCAATGCTGGATCAGCTTCATTTTTTTCCATACAAATATTCGCGAGAATTTTATTTAAATCGAGTGATGACGGGCGATTTGATGACAATTCTGGTAACCGTTTCTTTTGTAGTTTTTGAAAATAGCTCAGTGCTTCCTCTAAATGCCGTTTTTCGAAATAAATATTAGTGATGGTAATGTGATCGTTAAGTAAGGATGCGTCGGCCGATGAAGTTGTGCGTGTATGATGTTCAACGGATTGATTAAAACGGAGTAAACTTTGATCGCATGGCTTTTCCGCGTAGATCTTTGCAATCATAGTATATGTATCAGCCACGTCTAAATCTTTGAATGGCCTTGTTCGAAATTGACAATCCAGTAATCGATTATAATAGACAATTGCTTGTTGTAAATCATGTTTTCGATAGAAAATTTTTGCCATGATTCTATAAGTCTGGGATAATGACGGATCCTCGATTACTTTTCCTGCTAATTCATTATCTAGAGCTTTAAAATAATAGATTAATGATTGATTCAAATCATTTTTTTCATAGTAGATAGTCCCTATGATCTTGTACGTGCTGATTAACGATTCCTTTTCTGTTTCTACTTTTTCTAACAATTTAAGATAATAGAATACTGCATGATTCCAATCATTTTTTTCAATCGCAATGTTTCCAAGAATTTTATATACATCAGGTAATGATAAGTCACTTGGTAGTGATGTTGTGTCTTTATCATTGAGCATTTGTTGAAAATGATTAACCACTCGATCTAGATGTCGTTGTTCGAATTTTGCATCACTCTTAATTGAAAGAGTCTCATCTAATGATGTATCTGTCAATCCATTATCTTGTATTTGAATCCCAAGCAATTCATTGAACTGCATTAATCTTTGATGAAACGGTTTTACCAAGAAAAGTTTGCCGATTAATACACATGTATCGTTCACTAATGCATTGTTCAATGGTTTCGTTTTTAACTGAGAATCAAGTAGTCGATTGTAATAGCCCAATCCTGTTTCGAAATTGTTTTTATCACAATAAATTTTTCCTATGAACTTGTAGGTAGTGGCTAAGGATGGGTCATCCAATGGTTTTTGTCTTACCCCCTCATGTTTCAATAATTCATGCAAATAGAATAATGATTGTTCGGAATCTTGTCTATCTGTGCAAATATTTCCGAGAATTTTTAAGGTGTCGATTAATGCCTGGCGATCAACTGGTTCTTTTTTCTGTAGATTTTCGAGTAATTGTTTAAAATAATTATATGCTTGATCTAAATGTCGTTTTTCAAAATGAATATCACCGACAATAATGTGATCGTAGAGTAAGGATGCATTTGCCGATCCAGCTGCTCGTATTTCATCATCAAGGGATATATTGAAACGGAGTAATGTTTGTTCGTATGGTTTCTCCAAGTAGATTTTTCCAATCATTGTGTATGACTCGACTATTGCTGAATCTTTGAATGGTCTTGCTTGTAATTGACAATCAAGTAATCGATAATAATAGAACAATGCTTGACGAAAATCACCTTTTTCACAATAAATATCTCCGATTAATTTGTATGTCTCAGCAAACGATTGATCTTCCAATACTTTTCTTTCAAGGTCATTATCCAAGAGTTTATGATAGTATTCTAATGCATCATCTAAATCACGATTTTTCAAGTGAATATCGGCTATGGTTTTATACATGGTCGATAATGATGAATCGCCGAATCGTTTTCTCTCCAATTGACATTCAAGTGATTTTTTATAATAGAATAATGCCTGTTTGTAATCTGATTTTCCATAGAAAACTTTTCCTATCAGTGTGTAAGTATCAGCAACTGATGGATGTTTTTCTGATAGTGTCTTGATTTGACTATCGAGTAATTTTTTAAAATAAATCAATGCTTTATCCAAATCTCCTTTTTTCAAGTATAAATTTCCGAAATGTGTATAACTTTCACAAAAATCTGGATGATTCGCCGGTAACGATTTTACTTGTAATTGGTATGCTTTTTGAATATATTCCAATGCTTTCTGTTCATTACCAATTTCTGAATACATCAATCCAACAGCGCTATAAGTGTATCCAAGATCAGGATGGCCAGGATGGAGTGTTCTCAATTGAATTTTAACTGCTTGATTGAACATACTCGAGGCTTGTTCTTGTTGTTTCATTAGAGAATAAATTTTACCAATATCAATGTATGTATTTGCAATCATCGAGGGTGGTGCATCCCATTGTTGTTCGAGACGTTTATATTGATACTCCAATGCTAGACTGTAATTCTCCATTAGTTGATGAATTTCAGCAATTCCAGCATAAGTTGTTGCAACATTGTTGTATTTTGTCAATAATGCCTTCTCATAGTATTTGAAAGCCAATAAATAATCACCTTTCTTACAATATACTGAACCATACTCATTATAACATTGTGCAATGAGAGAATAATGTTTTTCGTTAAGCGGTTTCGATAAATATTTCAATGCGGTACCGATGCTATCCAATGCTAAATCGTAGTCGCCTTTTTTTGTATTTGTTTGTGCAAGTCCATGATAGCAAGTTGCTAGATCGTAATCATTTTCAAGTAAATTGTTTTCTATCAGTATTTGATAATGTGATTCAGCTTCGTCAAATTTTCCCATTTGAAGCAAGTAATTACCGATTGATACTAAATCATCTTTACCCTTCAAATCTTTTGCTAATGTTTCCATAAATGCTTTATAATCAGCGTCATCACTATTGCATAAGGTCAACTTTGCTCGCCAGATACTTTTCTCTTTATCTTCATAAAGGTTATCAATACGAAAAACAGCACCGAACATAAAAAGAATTTCTTCTTCGCTAGGAAATGCACTTAAATGTTTTATATCAGCAAATGGTCGAGTCGATGGTCCAATAGGAACATTCATTTCAAGTAAAATTGATGTTAATGTATCGATAGGTGGCGGTCTAGAAGTAGCGAATTCTATGGCTTTTTTTTGGTTTGTACTGGTAGACAAAAAGGAATTCATTGCAATCAATTGACCGATACCAGATTTCATTCGATTAACTTCATCTATACTGATAAGTTGTCCACGATAAACTTGAATCGTTGGTGTTTTAAATTTTTTCATAAACGGTATTTGCTCTTGTGCCAACTGCTTATTTAGATCACAGATGAATGTGCTGAAACCGAGTAAATGATTGATATTTTGTGTTCGCAAAGCTTTATTGAGCATACGATAAACACAGCTTTCACGTGTGTACCAAAAAACAGCTTGACTTGGTTTGTATGTTTTATCGAATTCTATCATAGTACGTGTGTCACCTTCGTCCTCGGGCTTGAAAAAATCGTACAATCCATTTGTAGCCGTTCCCTGTTTATTTTTTTCGCTTAGTATACGCTTCAAAATAAGCTGATACAACATGAATTCACTATTCAATGAGTTATGCATACTGTGTACATCTTTTGCATTAAATACAGCACTACCCATACTATCAGCACGTGTTGGACGTTCAAATTTTGATTCACGACGACGACGCATCATCTTGCAATTTATTATATTAGAAACTTTAACCGTAGAAGTTGAAGATGATCTAGAAGCAAACGCTCAGCAAACAAGCAAAATATTCGAGCTTATTAAAAAATGATTAATGATAATTAATATTTACATGATAAAAATTATATTTTTCACACGATACATCATACTCTGTGCTTATCTTAGACTTTCATGGTTTGTCTTATTACCATTCTTTCGTACTTTCTTTCAAATTCCAATAAAAAGATCACATCATATTCATAACGTAAATAAAATAGATTAAAATTTCAGTATCCTATGAGCATAATCGAAAATGATAATTCGATTATTGTGTATCAAAATCAAAATTATAATCGATTACAATTTTGATTTTGTTTCACAATAGTCATGGCGAAAATCCTCATATATTTGACTTCGAGCCAGTTTCGATTGGTTTTTTTATACTGTTGTACTGGTTTGTAAATGTTAAGATGAAATAAAACTAAATAGAGACCTTTTGCACGTAAAAAAAAGGCGGAAAAAATCGATTAAAATCAATTTTTTTTCGTCTTTCTTTAAATGTTAATTATCTGTTTCAATTCTATGCTACCTGTTAATCGAATTCAATCTCTTATTATCTATTAATCTATTTCAATCTCTTATTAACTGTTAATCAATTTTATCTGTTATTACTTGTTAATCGATTTTAACTCATACACACCGAAGATCAGTGCTTTTCTCGAGATTCGAACGCGATACCCCAATTTTTCATGTTTTCTTTTGGATTGTTTGTGTTCAGAAACCATGATCTTGCCACCATCCGGGTAAAAAAACTTCTATAAAAGTCACAAAAACAATTGATTTTTAATCGATTAAAACTACACATCTTTGGTTGATTGTAATCAAAAAATAATCAGAATAAACAATGAACTCTCAATTATTTTTGATTAGTTTTTGATTATAATCAATGTGCAATCGATTAACAATTAGTGAAAAGTGTATGGTTTTAATAGATTTAGATCGATTTTTTGCATCACTTTTTTTTACATGAGCAAGTTGAAGTCTAGCAACTACAGTAAAGTTGGAACTGCTATATAGACTGCTTCAAATTGAAATGGTACAATTACATCAGAAATTGATTAAAATCAACTGACCTTGTAAAATATGGTTCAATTCCATCACATAGCAAAAATAAGAGTAGAATTAATTGTACACTATTCGAAATATTTAAAGTCTACTTTTATTTCGTTCGAAAGGTTCCCTCTCCATAATGTATAGTCGAAAGAAACAGTAAAGAGAAAACAGACAATCTACATTTGCTTGCGTTATAAGATACGTCGAAAATTGATATGACCATTTTACTTGTCATATAAAGGGTGTTAGCTAAGTTCTGATTCCCTTCATGTAATATGCTTTTCCTATATATTTTTTCAGTAGAATAGGCTGATATTTGCAGCATATATACTAGACAT
>CAJNOL010002095.1:1603-24930 GCA_905250125.1 Rotaria sordida | reverse complement strand
TCAGTAGAATAGGCTGATATTTGCAGCATATATACTAGACATCTAGAACTATTTTACACTAAAACCTCAGCTTTCTATCTCTCATAATTATGAAGATACAATATGACATAATAATTAATGAAAATTTTTGATTTATACAGGATAGGTAGTTATCCGAAGAAAAAATTGAATATCTCCATTAGGACTCGAGCAAATGAGCTGATTTTTTTATCATTCATAGAAGCATGTTCAAGCTTTGTATCCATAAAGACATGCCTAGGCAAATACTTTGTTTTTCTTTCCTATCTGTGAAAAAGTAAAATTCTTCTTGTTGAAATCAATAGTGATACTTAATAAAGAATCTCTCCAGGCATGTCTTTATGGAGATAAAGCTTGAACATGCTTCTATGAATGATAAAAAAATCAGCTCGTTTGCTCGAGTCCTAATGGAGATATTCAGTTTTTTCTTCGGATAACTACCTATCCTGTATAAATCAAAAATTTTCGTTAATTCTTGTGTCATGTTGTATCTCCATAATCATAAGGGATAGAAAGCTGAGATTTTAGTGTAAAATAGATCTAGATGTCTAGTATATATGCTGCAAATATCAGCCTATTCTACTGAAAAGATATATAGGAAAAGCATATTACATGAAGGGAATCAGAACTTAGCTAACACCCTTTATGTACAGATTATTCTTTCTTAGATTCTGCTGAGTTCTTCCAAGAGTCGCATCCAACCGGTTCGGTTCTGAAAACTTCCTGTTGAATGGGCTCTGCTTCAAGTCAGACATGGTGTGAGTGAGGATAAAGATCTTCCTTATTTCACTCACGCGTACTTGGCACTAATACTCACTCATACATATCCTTCCTATTCGTCCGAATAATTTGCATCTGTATACACTTTACTGATATTTACCAACTCCTTTATAATCGATTGACAAGATTCAAGTCGATTTTTCATGAAAATCTGTTTATAACTGGAATAATTACTAGTAATCGTTTGAAAACTCATCAATTTGATTTTTTGTTGATTGATGTTTCAATCGATTGACACTCTAATGAAACATCATTTAAGCAATATGTAAAAATCTTGGGATCGGTGAGAAAGATCTTGGTAAGATCTGTTCCAAAGTCTTATAATAACAAGATCAGAAAAAAGTATAACAATTCTGACTATCTTTTCCCAAGACTTTCACTAAAATAATAACGACATCATTGATTTATTTAGATAACTAAAAATTTTTAAACTGTTTGTAATCTATTTGTAGAAAACATTCTTAGTTGATTTTTCAATATAATAGATATAAAAGAGGTTCGCAATAGTGAAGGCACATGCCATTCAATAAGATTCAAGATTCAAATAACTAAGAAAAAAGAAATAGATCAAACTGTATAAAATAAGATTAAATTTTTTTCGACTGGTTTACTGTATGTTTCTGATAAATGTTATCTTTTTTTGAGAAAAAGACTCACTCTCGAACATGGGCTTTTGAAAATATAGGAGCGTTATAAGTTTTAATTTTTTTAAATAGAATTTTTGGTGAAGGTGTGAGCGTGCATCTCTTCTTTTCACACTCAACCCACACGCACACCTTCTCTAAAATAATAGTTGCAGGATAGCCTAGAAAGATTTTGATTTTAAAGCTAGATTACTATTCTAATTTTTAGATGATTTATCAACAATTACAATTCGCTTCTTGTCGATTATTTCAATCGAATAAATTTTATTTCTAGTTAAACTAAATTGTTACTAATTAATTAATTGTTTTGTATTAATCTTTTTCAACCGAATGCTTTCACCTTTCAATTACTGTGTGTAAATTATGTGTATTTTTTGAATTTATAAAAATTACTTATATGTGAATTAAATAAGTTTTTGTAATACGTTTTTATTATTAAAATATTTTTTAATCAAGATTACATGTTTTGTTAATGTTCAGATAAGCGTCTTTGCATATTAAATAAAAATATTAGAGAAGAAGATATTGGGTCAAAGTCTTAAAAATCTTGATTATGCTTATTTGAGATATTATTATCTGCAATCAAGATCAGTAGAAACGATCATAAAACACAAGATGTTAGATAAAAGATCTTGAATATCTGTTATGAAGATCTTAAAAATCTATACCCAAGATACAATCACAGATCTTCGTATAAAATAATATAATCATCCTATTCGAACTTTTTTTCATGCTCATGGAGTTCTTGAGTATCTTGAGCAAGATAGTCATGTGATATGAACATATCTTGGGTCAAGACTTGAAGCCTTTTGGTGAGCCCAGATCCTTGAGCTTCTTGTTTCATCTTTGAATACTCTTATTCACGTACCTGAATTCTTGTTCAAGTGCATGTAAGGATAATCACAAACGAAATATTCTATGGAAGACACTAAGTTACCGACCAAAAATGCAAAATTAAAGCAGAATTTTTTTTCTTTTATTTATATATAGTTAGATAGTGTCACAAGTTAATCAAGAATATATGTGTTTTCATTTTTTTGGAATAGGTTTTTAGAAGAATAATTTCAGTTTTTTTTCCCAATGGTCTACTTGTCTTGCTGAAAAAAAGGTTATTTTTTGTTTCTTGCATATTTTAAAAGTGTATGTTTCAGTTTCAGTGTGGATAATTGAATCTAAAAAAGTGATTTATAAATCACTTTTTTAGATTCAGTTATTCACGCTGAAACTGAAACATACACTTATGAAATTTGCAAGAAACAAAAAAATAAACAATTTGTCGATTATCGACAATTAACCTTTTTTCCAGCAAAAAGAAAATAGATCTTCGGAAAACACTGAAATTATTCTTCTAAACACCTATTCCAAAAAAATAAAAACACATATATTCTTGATTCACTTGTAACACTATCTAACTATATATAAATAAAAGAAAGAAATCCTACTTTAATTTTATATTTGTGACAGCTTACAGTCTACACAAATTAACAACAGAAGTCCGTCTCCATCGCAAGCCAGTAATATTAATACTCTATTGGATCTGGCCGTTTTTCAGAATTATGAAAACGATATCTGTAATGCGTAAAACTAATTTTACTTATATTTAAGAGACGAACCATGACTCAATCGAGAAATCATACCGCACAAAAAATTTTAACATAGCTTTTCGATCATTGGAAATGAAAGAGCATCTAAAAAATACCTATAAATCCAAAATTTTAGCTTTCTCTGCAGAGAAAGCTAAAATTTTGGATTTATAGGTATTTTTTAGATGCTCTTTCATTTCCAATGATTAAAAAGCTACAGGTGTTTGCAAAAAAATTTGGAAAAATATTTTTTTTATAAAACCTATTTCTCTACTATTATAAGTAACTACAAAGGTCATTTTTTGAGGAACAAACCCTCTATAGATATACTAAACGTGGTGTATATATAGAAGTGTAATTTCTTTTCTCTTTGATATTTTTATAAGTCAATCAAAAGAATATAAAATTATACTGTTGTATGGTGCTCTTCGTGATCTATCTACCACACTATAAAACAATTTGAAGAGCACATGTATATAGGAAGATATCTGTGGAAGAAGGTTTCCAAGTTCTTGTGCAAACACTTGTATGTCAAAATCTTTTATGTGATGTGATTTCTCGATTGAGCCATGGATTGTCTCTTAAATGCTAGTCTATGGAAAGAAAATCATGTGATATGGGCACATCTTGAGATTTATGCATATCAAATGTATGAAAAAATACTCGACTAGAGTATCTTGTATCCCAGTTTCCAAGATCTATTCACTTTTCTGTGCTTTATAGCTCGACTAAGATTTTTCTTCCAAGATGCTCAACTAGGACGGAATTAAAATCGACTTTCGATGAGAATCCGTTTATAAATGGAATAATTATTAGTAATCGATTGAAAATCTATCAATTTGATTTTTGTTAATTGAGATTTTAATCAATTAACAAGACTAAAATCGATTTTTTATGAAAATTCGATTGTAAATGGAATAATCAATAAAAATCGGTAGATTAGTTTTTTTTTCAATTGATTTAGTAACTCTAATCGATTTTAATCGGATTATCGTACAAAAAATAGAGACTTTGTACAAAAAATCAGATTTGTACACTGATAATGAAAAATAATTGTGATTGTCTTAGGAATATTTTTCATTGAGTACGTCATCAATCGGTATAAAGAAAAATATCTTCATGTTAATAGTTCAATACAAGTACGAAATCGATTAGAAAGATAGAAAAAAAAGCAATTGCAAAAGCGAATGTATAATATACTTACATCACGGCTGAATGCACAAATAAGCAAGAGGTACTGCTTTATCTATCTATGTAGAAAAAAAAGAAATAACTTTTTTTTTTCTTCCTTTAACGCGGTTACTCATGTGAGTTGAAAAACATACTTGGCTATTGTAAAAACAAATGAATAGAAGACTAATCGGACGGTTTGCTATCTAACTAAGAAACATATATTACCTTGTGTATCAATATCAATAAGACGTCCTTACCTTCATCCATCGACTTGGACACCCATGTGAGCTGAAAAAACATGATTGGCAGTTATAAAAACAAATGAATAAAAGACTATTGTAACGATATGTTATTTAATGAAGAACCATAACTACCTTGCATATCAATAGAAATAAGACGTCCTTACCTTTGTTCATCTACCTAAATATTCAGGTGAGCTGAAAAAACATGATTGACAATTATACAAAATAAATGAACAAAAGACTATTGTGTGGACGCGTAAGCTAACTAATAAATAGATATTACTTTGTGTATCTATATGAATAAGACGTCCTTATTTTTGTCGATCGACGTGGATACCTGATAAATTAAAAAAACTCTCAGACAAGAATGTATAGAAAAAAAAACATAGTCACCATTCGTCAGGTAATTAAGAAACATTGACCTCTTTGTCTTTTAACAGAGAATTCATCAGATCACTAATCAACACCGGCATACGATTTTTTGTTTAAATGAGTTATACCATTCGAAAGTTCTACTACTATTGAAGATCCCTCATTTTTAGCATCAATTAACGTACCTTGATTATATCTATTAAGTGCACTATCATAGAACAAGATTCTCTAATATAAATCGTGTTTAAACAGTACTTACTCATGTAAAAAAAAAATTTACAAAAATCACAAAAAAAAATCGATTAAAATGATCCACTTTAAATTAATTATTAAACGATTATTAAGCAATTGTAAATCGACTATAATCAAAAAAAAATCAAAAATACCAAAATTTCATCGATTATTCTGTTTATTTTTTGATTAAAATCGTGCAAAAAATTATTTTCAATAAATTTTATATGATTAAAAGTGGTAAAATTTTAATCTAGTTTTGTATGTTTTTTGATTGATTATAAATGATGAGATTTCGATATTTTTGATTATAATCGATTTACAATCGATTAATAAAACCAATGAAAGGTATACGATTTTAATCAATTTAGAATCGATTTTTCCGCATTACTTTTTTTTGTTTGTTTACATGAGTAATGTGTTTTTTTTTACTCTAAAAATACGCAAAAACGATCAGTTTCTTTTTTGCTCTAAAAGTATATCAGAGTCATTGACTTCCAAGATTCTTTTAATAGCAGGATATAGTCCGTGAAAAACTTCATCTTTCTAAATATGACTCAATGGAATAACTCATGGTAGACTTATTTAATTTGTCAACACAAATAATCGTCACTACATGTTTTCTTTATTTTTGTTGCTTTGTCTTTGATTTACGCAGAGTTCTATGCTAATGTGGTGGATAAACATGGATATATTATTTCAAATTCATTTTCAATGTTAAAATATGAGTTGATTGTTTGATCGTAGAATGTTTTATCATAATTAATAACTAATTCCAAGATCCTAGTATCTCATAATTTGCACAAATATATATTAATTGCTCAATGTGAATTCGCTCATAGATTGTTTGGATATAATACTTTCATTTATCTCATTTGCTCTTTTACTATTAAAGGCAATCAATCATTACATTTTTCTCTTTGTCAATAATGTATATTTTGACTTTCAAATTGTCTTTATTTGAATGTACCTTACATGAAATATACTTATATCCTATTAAAACTGTTACTAATTGCTCTATTGAATTTAGTCATTACACATATATATATATATATATATTTATTTTGATCATTTCTAATTCAATATATCTATTAGACTAGTGATCATTCATAATTATTTGAAAATATAAATATCTAAGATATCGGAATGTGAATATGATTATGACTGTGGATGTAAGTCTTCAGTTCGTTCGCACCTTCATTCCATTCTGTGGGCTTTTTATGTTCAAGTATTGTATCCACTTATTATACTTAATAATACGTCATAGTTATGTTCATCACTGTCAAAAGTCAATAGAAAAGCTTGAAAGACTTGACAAATTAAAGTTTTTAGAAAAAAGAAAAAAACGCTATTGTCTTTATTAAGAGGGTTCAGAAAAATCTATGTAATATCCTTAAATTTCATTATAATATCAATAAACTATAGTGTATTCTAGAGTAAACATTTTACTGTATTCAATGAGCTATAAATCACAAAATCGAGAAATTTGATCACAATTGACTTTTTCTGAGGGAAGACTTAACAAAGTCGGTTAAATTATACGAGATAAATTCATATCTAGTATCAATCAGCGCATGACATTCTATTGACTAGAATAGATAACTGCTTCGAATTTCATATAAAAAATACCGTGAAACTTTCAACCTCGTTCAGAAGGTTATTTTTAATATTAAAGTGATATAAAAGAAACTTACAGATAATATATAAAACAATTTTTTTTTTCCTTTCTTGTTTTTTCTTTTTCGTTCTGCTCTGAACATTACACTACGACGACACTGTTTCTCTCCTTGTCAGTGCAATATTCAGAACAGAACGAAAAAGAAAAAAAAAAGAAAGAGAAAAAAAAATATTGTTTAGTATATTATTTATAAGCTTCTTTTATATTACATTAATATTGAAAATAACCTTTTGAAAAAGATTGAAAGCTTCAATACATTCATTTATGTTAGATAAATAAATGATTGATGAAGTAGTTTATCTTGTAATTAGGCGAAATAAGAACACGAACCTCTATATGATTTAAAATATTGGTTATCTCATTAGGAAAAAGAAATTTTTTTCTCAAATTTCGTTATTCTCATCAGAGTTCAACAGTCAACAATTTGTTGTTCTTATCAAAAGAGTTATATGTGTCAGGCAATCAAGCATTATGTGTTGGTTTAGAGTGCATAAAAACTTATATCATACAATGACACGTTTTTTTATTCATTTCTGAACGATTTCGAATATGTTATGAATTGATAAAGAGCTAATTTGATCTCATTTCAATAAGATTCTATTCTCCATATCGTAGTGTCCTATTGCAATTTTTGAATCACTTTATAGAGTTCAGTTTGTATTTCAGGAGCTTACTAATATTGTTTTTACAGATTTTACCTTCCTCGTGATTGATTGATCATAAATCATTCTTTCAGCCAAAACAACGATTTAATTAAGGTTCGATTGACAGGATATTTATAAAGACCTAACTTTTTTTTTTGTATCAGAGTGACCACTCAATTAGATTACTGCATGATCAAACTTTCAATCCTTTAACTATGTATCTGCTCTTCAGATATCTATGTACACAAAATACCGAACAATGGCAAATTTTTCTCTAGATTTGAGAATATTGATTAACTTTTAAATAGTTCAATTTATTTCAACTCATATTTTTATGAGAAGTACTCAAACATGAGATGTATTCACAGTAAAAATTTCAAGTCCAACGAATATTTCCTTGATGAAATGTGACTATTACAAAAACTTCAAAAATAAATTCAAAATAAATGTTTTTTTTTACAATGATAGTGCAGTCACAAAAAGTTTAAATATCTCGAGAATGTAATAATAGTTTTTTGAATGGTTTTAATAGAAATTTATCAAACACGTTCCTTTATAGACATATATCAAAATTAGTCAAATCAGCAATCATCTACTAAGTAGCTTCTCTGGAAGTGAATCGTAATTCCACTCAAACTAGTTCATATATACATCAGAAAAAGTTTTTTTTTTTTAATTTTTAATTTATTTAATTTAATCCTACGACCATGTCGGTCCTAAAGAAACAGTTAAACATTCAATTGCACCGCCGAGCCCACAGTAAAAAGGATAGAGTATAGAATAGAATAAGAACAATGCAACAGAAAAAGAAAATAAAATAAAAGGTAATGGATAAATACATAAATATACGACACCAAATATGACAAGAACGAAAAGGAAAAGACAAGAGAGTAACAGAAATAAAACACAATGATGCAATACAAGGCTAAGTAGGAGCAAGCAGCAATATCAAGAACAAGTAGTACCAAGACAGAGCAGCACGTACGAGTAGTGGCAATTAGAACCAGCAAATTCTAGTAGCAGCGAGTAGAACAATAACAGATGAATGATAGAGAGTAGAGTCCGCAGATACGAGCATTAACGAGAACGATCGGTGAGAGCGAGTATAGTCATTAGAAACAAGCAAGAACAATTACAACGAAAATGTTTTTCTTTCTTTTTCCTTTTTTTATCGGCACGTTTTTTTTTTTTGTTTTTTGTTTTTGGTATCGCATTGTGTGATTATACTATAATACTGGTTCGATCTTCTTGCCACGATAGTCCTTAAGTTTATACATCAGAAAAATTTTATATTAGAAGCAGTCTCAACTTTTGAAAATTAAGATCATAGATCGCTCGTAAGAGATACATGTATACGCATAGATATCCCAATATACAATAAATATGAAACACAAGTGGAACATAATAAATTGATAACGAAATGAGATAAATCATAAAATATCAAAGTTAGTGATATCAATTTCTAGTTAAGAGTAATGGTAGTTGTTTAAATGTAAATTGCTATAGTAAAATACAAGCTCGATTGAATGAGGTACAATTGTTGTATGTGTTAAAATAGTTTGACTTGAATACTGTTTTATAAAATTCTATATGATGTGCTATGATGATTAATCAAAACGATCTAACTAAGTTTAATGAAGCTTTCTAGTTTTTTTTATAGTCGTAGTACAGAATGATATGAGTAATATGCACGTAATTAAAGATTTAAAAATGTATGTCGAGTAAAAAAACAATGGAGAATGCAAGGACACGAATGGAATCTTCAAGAGAAAGCAAAATTACTTGATATGTATGATCGATGAGATATGAACAAAAAAAAATTTTTATTTGACGACAACAATACAAAGATGAAATGATGAGGGAGACTCGATGAAAGATATTGAGTAAGTAAAGAAGATATTATAAAAATATTAAGCGCATGGATATCGAATGCATCAGAAGTGCCAATGGACTTAGCTGATTTGATACTGCAATGAATGTCTATGAACTAGGCCTTGAATTAAATATAAAATTTTCAAAAGATATTGCGTATTTCCAATAATTTATTTTTCAAAAATCCCCATGTAATTCTTCCATTAGTTAAAATATATAAAGTAAAACAAAGAAAAAGATACAATTATCGTCACTTTAAAACATTTTTTTCTCTCTCCATCTATTGTCTATCATTTGTCTCCTATGCACTACGACTAATCATACTTTGTGTCTTAGAGTAGATTATTCTGAGTATGAAATAGAAACGTCATCACGACATGATCTTACCTTACAACAGAAAATTGAAAATGATTAACGATAATAAGGACGGTAATAGTTTAGCTCAGCGTAAATTAACTTCAAAATATAATATTTCACTTGGTTCTATATCGTGTATTAAAACGTATAATAGAATATTTAAATGATTATGAAATAAATCAAAATAAAAATGTTAAACGAAAATGAATGGATGTGAATGCACAAAAACTCGATGAAGAACTACATGAATAATTTGTACAACAACATTCAAAAAATATACCACTATCAGGATCAATTTTTCAAGAAAAAGCACGAGAAAATAGCTGAATTAAAATTTTTCAACTAAAAAAACATTTAGATGAAAATAAATAGTTCCTATTTAACTCAAGATTAATGTAGCAGTAGACTTTCTGGATTTTTTCTTCATTTCGCAGGAAAATGTGCGTCACCTCTCTATAGTGAACATTTTTGAAAAGTTCCAATAGTATTCACATTAGAGAGGTTTTACTATATGTTGTTATTATTAAAAATGAAAATTTAAACACATCTTTATGGCAGAAAGTTTTCCATTTGTTCAACTAAAAAATCAGAAAATACTGATGAATTTGAGAGAATTGAAAGTTTTGCAAGTTATCAAACATGTGGCCGAACATTTGTTTATACATCAATTATTGGTACTTGGAATATGCTTTCTCAATTCTGTGTTAAGAATTTATCCAATACAATTAGATGAGTAGCCCATCGACACTCTTCAGCGGGCCATTTTTTTAAGAAAAAAACCATGGACTGACCCGAGTCAAAGGTCGATAATCCATGGACCTGCTTTCTTCGTCCGAATCCAGCCCATTGAGACCTCTGAAATGCATTACGAAGGATGACACGTAGTTTTTACAGAATAATTACAGAAATTCAACGCGTACTGTCTGATTAAATATCACTTTATTCTAATGTTCAACTTCACATAGGAAACTTACATTTATCACATGAAGATTCCAATCAAAATAATACTAATATTTCAGCAATTACAAATTACTTATCAACAGATACAGTTATATATCAATGATATGTAAGAAATAAAGATTTATTAATTCATTTTCTCTATATGTTTTACGAATAACAAGCACAAACGAATCATCAGTTGATAATTAGTCTCATCATAATGGAAGAACAATACATGGTAAAATAGCTGCAGAAGAAATGTATCTTTATGTGCTATTCATTATATTCAATATTGAATATATATATAATAATGATTGTCATATAACTGGTGATGATGAACATAGTTTAACAAGTGATTTTTATTATAATGAAAATAATTTAATCATGTTTGTTTTCTTCACATTTTTTAAAATAAAATTGAAATGAATTTATTTTAGTATACGGGACGCTCACGAACCATCAACTATTATTTGACATGATGCTAGCAATGAATTTTTATTTAAATAATGATGATCAAAATACTGATCTTATACTTAAGATGAACAATAAACTGCTCTTCATTCGTATATTTATGTATTATCTGACAAAAGAAATGAAGTTTTTTTTTTTATTGGATATAATTTATGATTACAAGCTGAAAAAAATTTAATCATGTAAATTATTAATTGATTTTTAAAGATCATTCAATTAATCGAACAAGTATGTTTCATCTATTTGTAGGTCGATTTGAATCTTTCTTGAACATTTGTTTTTTTTTTGGTCTTCATAATTCAAAAATTTGTATTCATAATCCTATTCAATAATGATCAATAATATTTTTTAGTCTATATTATTTTTTTTAATGAGATACTAAAATTTTTATTTTTCTAGCTAATAAAAGTCTTTTGTTTTTTTAATGAAGATGTTCTTTCTGGTCGTTTTGAAAAAATTCATAGAAAACTTTTTCAAAAAAATTTTTTTTTCATTTTACTGTTATTATAATTCTATTACTAAAAAAACAAACAAAGATGAAACTTTCAACTAAATCTCTTATCCTTTTCTAATATTTGTCATTTAGAAATTCTTCCCTTTAAAAAATACGGTCGATATACTGCTTGAAATGTCTTACATATAAAAAGATCTTATTGTCACCAGAACATTTAATAGTACATCAAAATATATCATGAAAATCGAATCAAACAAATAATACAGGTTGTCTAAAGACTTTGAATGTATGAATATAGTATCAACAAAATCTTTTAATTCATACACTTCAAACAATACGACGTAGTTTTAACATTAACAAATATACGTTCATCAAAATCTTTATTATTACAAAATAATGAACGATTATTAACTAGAGTTTCAACATTAACAACCCATGTGATAAAAACCGGCGATTAACCGTGGTAAATCACTGCAAATCCCTAGTTTTTCTTCCGGTAAGCCGCAGTTTACTGGCACTCTTCGAACCTTCGTTTCGTCAATATTTGTTTTAAATTTAACACTTATTTTTCAGTTAAACAAATTTATTCCAAAAACAAAAAAAATATAAGTAAATAAAAATAATTGTACATAGTAAAAAATGAAAAATTTATATTAGCAAAAAAAAACACAAATACAATTATTGTAAAAAATTTTATTAAAAATTTTAAACATGTAATCTAAAAAATAAACTTAGAAATATAATATAAAAACATTAATCTAAGAGAGAATTAAATATTAAAATATTATTAAAAAACGATAAATGTTAAAAAAATTAATTTTTTAAAAATAAAATAATTATGAAAAAATTATATGTAAAAATACTTAAAGCTTTACTGTGCCTCTTATTAATTACTTTATCATTTTATCTAACCATGCGAGCAAGCAAAATAAACGAAAGATTGGCGAGCACATGTATATATATACAGGTTTTTTTTTCGTTCTATACTCATTCGTTACGTTCTCTTCACCGGAGATAATAGCGGTAAACTGCGGTCGCATTTAAAACAGACGGTTTACCGCTAAAACTGATCCGGTTTTCGCAACATGGGAACATCATTAAGAATAGATGAAAATAAAGATAGATTATAGAATAGAAATTTTATTTAATTAAAGTTTTGATTTTATTTAGTTGAAATTGATCAATAAAATAATAATAATACAACAGTATGAAATGAAATTAAAAGTTCACTAGACTTTTTACTGATAGTTTTATTTATAAAGATTTTTTGTTCGACAAAATTTTATTCTAACAATACATTTATCATTATATTTATCAATACTTATAACAATTATATTATTATCTGTTTCATCAAATATAAATGAGAATAATAACGGATAACAATTAATAAAATGAATATGATAGTAGGAGAATAAAAAAATACACGATCAACAATGAATATATTATTGATTACTATATAGTGATAATACTTTTCGTGTCTTACTTACATATTAATCGAAATATTCCTTTTTTTCTATATGGTGAATTAAAAATACTGATATATTGCCGGTATATATATTTATCTTTATAGGTATTCATTGATACTCATATTACTTAAACAGATTTTCGATGAAAGTTTGAATAAAGTAGCGCAATGCGATAAATTTTGATGTTGAATTAATTAAAGGACGATTGGCAATTTTGCTATTTTGCTTTTTATGAGATTTGATATATATATAAATCAGAGCACTCCCTTGAATCTTTCTCACGAGTCAAAACTTCGATATTTTACTTTTCAATTATTTTGTGCCTCTAGGATATTTCCAAAGAATGAGAAAAAAAAATTTTGTCTTTAATTTTGCTCTTTTATATCTATTTTGATAGAAATCCTTGCATTGATCATGGATTTTATATGTTGTTTTTTCATCAAGATTTGATCGAGAAATAAGAAAATTATCAATGATATTCCTTATTCAAATAATATAAGATTTTCGCTTAGAAATAATGTTTTTTTCAATTCACATATCCTTCTAAAATTCTTAAGATGTTCAACTGACTTCATGATAACTTCGTTTTTTATCCTCTATCTAGATCTGAAAGAATATTCAAGAATTATACTGGCATTCTTTTGATAATAGTTATTTTTATCTTCGATTTTGTCATATCTCAAAGAATTCATCAAAAGTTTACATAGCATCACTACATTCTATCGATTTTTATTGTACAGCAATCATCTGGATCCGATTCAGTTGACTTCTTTCGACAGTTTCTCTTGAACAAATGAGAAAATAAGTTCGTTTATATATCTGATAATTTTCTCAATATTTAGATTTCAACTTGTTAAAGAAAGATCGACAAAGTTGATTGATTGTTGAAATAAGCTGCGAAATTCTTATTGCAAGAAAGCAGGTTTTTTTTGCATGTAAAACAAATTGAATAAAAGCAAAGCAAAGTCAATAATCTTCATTGCTAAGTTTTATGCTTGAGATAAGCAAATAAAAATATACAATGTCGAAAATTGAGAGTATTCCTTTAGTAGTAAATGAAACATTGCTGATATCCTAGGTAGCGGATTTAGGATGATGGAGATACACGTTGAAACGATGAAGCTCTTCAACATCTTGACAACTCGCTAGCGGATGTATACATCTATGCATCATGATTGTTTATAATAATCGTGGTTTAATCAATCAGAATCGAGGTGAATTCGGAGAGGCGTGTGCCGATCTACCAAGACCCTTGGAATTGTGAAAGGATGATAAACAGCTGCCCGAAAAACAACGTCCTCTGTTGGCTATAGTTCTCACACTAACTCATAAAAATTTTGGTTCCACTAATACAGATCTTTATCATCATGATTTCGTTGTGTAATGTTTCTAAATAACACTTGATTTTCATATGAAAAATTTTAATGATGCCATTGCTAAAATTTATTTTTCCGTCACACTAATTCACGATAATATGGATCTGTTTGCATGTAAAAATCGTTTAGAAGGGACTTATTTGTTCTAAGTTAGTAATTACATAATTTTCAAGTAACTCCACAGCAAAACAACGAAAGTAACCAAAAAAAACAGAATGCCATTGAGCGGAGTTGAATCGTTTACGTTAGAACCACACCCGGAAGTGATGCCGTTTCACCACAACGGTCTTGTAACGTAGAATGTGAGAACTTCAACTGACTATTGATCAAAAGGAAATTAGAACGAAAGATTTCGATTTCCTGAAACACTCAAGATTTCTACCACAAACTAACGGTTTTTGTATTGTGACCCTAGAATCATTAATTTTGTGTTCATCGATATAATTTTGTCTATATAAATCAATGAAAGATATTTTGAAAGATGGAAGTAAAGGCGAGATGGTGGCATTGGGTATAGATGTCGAGATAAGATAACCAATTATTCAATTGTACTCTGGTGCCGTAAGTGAAAACGCATCCGGCTTCTAACTGAAGGATAAATGGTTTAGATTCGTTCATCAATCATGATTACTTAGCAATTCTAAGCATCAACCATCATTAATGAATAGACTTTTCGAATCCATTTAGGGGGTGTGCTCAATGTTTTTTTTTCAAATGAATTCATTCAGGTAAGATTATGAAATATTATCGTACGAGGAAAAAAATGAGGTAATTACATGACACACATTATCGTTCTTTTCTTTCAACGCTGAATCATCGGAAGAAAGAAAAAATACGATAGTATGTATAATGTTATTACCTTTTTAAGTGACTCTCTATAAGAGCTATTTCATAATTATTTTTCGATAAACATACAGAAGAAAAAAGAAAAATGAGAGAAAATAGCTCTTGAATGGGTTCGAACCATCTGTCTTCCAGTTAACAGCCGGATGCGTTTCCACTTACGCCACAAGAGCACGATATAATGATATTCTTTAATTTGGATGAATCTTATTAATGATGCGACTAAGTTGGTACATAAAAAGCGGCAAACAGAAGTTTTATTTGGTACTTTATCAAATGGTACATGAACAAACCAAAACAAGAATTTTGCTCAAGTTTTCCATTATTTTTATCTTACCAGAGGCAATAAAAAAACGTGGCTCGTCAACAGGCTAAACTTTGATGGAAAATACTTGAACACGTTGAATGCTCGCTCCTACTTGAAATAGCATGGTGGCATTTCCGAGGCTCATCTCAATATAACTATCGAATCATACCTATATAATTATATCTGGCAATACAGAGTTTTCCAGAATGATTAGGATGGTCTTTATGTTGATGAAACATGCGTGAGTAAGTGTCAACCTTTCTTTCTAGTTTGATTGTTGCTCTAGTCTTGTCAGCATGATCAAAACGAACAGTTCGATTAGTTCGAAAACCGATTTCATGAGATCTTTGTATTTGATGAACTCGCACATTGTGATTGTAAAAGTCTGTATCCGAGTATGTATAATTCTACTGATTTCAAATGAAGACCTTTGCATCGCTCAGGTACTACTATGAAGTATTCATTCTCGTGTTTATTTCAAATGGCGAATAAATCTTTTTCCAGCAATTCTCATCAATTAACAACAGACACAAATTGAATATTATAAAAAGTCAGTGAAACACGCTAACAATCGTCTTTCGTTCTTTCGACATAATTTTTGAGAGCTAAGCAAATTACACAATTTGCCGATATTATGATTAACTATTCTTCATAAAAGGTATATTCATCTAGGAAAGTTATTTTAAGACATGTTATGAAAAAAGTCAGCTTACATAATTCGAATCATCATCAAAGCTGAAATATTAATTGGTATAGAATGAAAAAAACATTCTTTTGCAAAACTTTTCGATGATTCAATATGTAAAACAGTCATAATGTCATTTTTGGTTGCTTTGCAAACAATAACTTGACTGTTCACAAAATTCATGATCATTTTACACGCTTTCATTGTCTTGTAGTTTCTAACTTTGATTATATAACTCTAAAATAAAAGAACGAAAATAACCAATTAAAATAGAACATAGAATGTGAGAACTCCAAATGACTATTGATCAAAAAGCAAAATAGAACAAAAGATTTCGATTCAGTGGAATACTCAAGATTTCTACCACAAACTAACGAGTTCATTTCAAAATTTTGTAAAACCTTTCATTCTTATGATTGTTTCTTTGTATATTGATGAAAGATATTTTAAGTGATGTGAGAACGAATTGGTGGAAATGGTATGCATGCGAAGAAGACATCCACCCCAACAATTCACATGGATCAATAACCTTTCTCACCATTACCATTTTAATTTGTGCTCTGCTACAGATTCCCTAATGTTCACATGTAATTATTTACTTTATGCAGTGACCACAATTGATGCTTCTCCTTACTGACTTTTTTTTTCTTGTAGGTTTACATGAAATGAAAATAATTCACTTGTTTTTTTTTATCATTGCTCGAAACATTCACCATAGGAAGCTATAAACATATTATTTCTATGCTTGAAGGGCAATGTAATCATCACTTACGCATATTGCATAGCTTACTCGATTGCTTTAGAAGGCACAACTCGAAAAACATATACGTTTATTCTACAATTGCTTTCAATTAACGAATATTGACACATGCTTCAGTATTATGATTCATCTATGTAAATTTTATTAACAGGACCAGTACAACAAGACGTCCTATATAACGCTTTCTCCGATTGATTACTTTCATGCATAGATTCTAATCAATAATTTTTCATACATAAAATGTTGACTATTCTCACTTTTTTTCTACTATTGATGTTTGCTATTGTTAATAGTGCGAAAAATGCTGGTCACAAGTTTATGATTAAGAAAGATGTTCTTTCTGGAGTTAAGTCAGCTGAATTTTCTGTTTATGATGAGAATGAACAACAACTCAAATATCGTATTGAATCTCATCTTCTTCCTGTGCATAATAATGAAGTTTTTGTCTATCCATCGAAAAAAGTCATAGCCAAACTGAAAAGTAAATGGGCATCATTAACCTATTCTGCTACAATATCTATTCTCGATCCACAATCAAATAGATGGATTAATGGTAATATTACAGATATTGGTGGATTATCTGCTTATGAATATATTATTTATTGGAATGGTGAATTTCTATCGATAAAAAATCCTTCGTCTTCTTATATTAAATTTTATGATAAAACAGAAAGAATTTATCTAGCTCGATTTCAAAAACAACGTGCTTTGTTGAAACAGTCGAAGTATGATTTAGAAGTCTTGTCTGATAAATATCCTGATGCATTGTATTTACTTGGACTTACCGTTTGGGATCATGATTATTCACGATTTAATCGAGGCAAAAAATGAGAAAATGAACATAAATTGAAATTTTCAGTTTGAACATTTGTTTTTCTTTAATTAATCGTATCTGCATTTTTAAAAGAATCACCAAATAAAATTTTGTCATGTATGAATTTAGGACGATCAGTTACAGACGAACATCACAGTCTCAAATGATTGAACAGCTTCCTTCTTGACGATTTTTTCGGTAACTTTCTATAATAATAAGATATGCACAAACAAAGATATCCTTGTCAAATTCAAATACACATAAATGTGCTTATTCAGTAGAGTTATTGTTCAAATGATTACGTAGCGTATTTGAAGCATTGATAACATTGGTGAAATTGAGATGATTGCTCAGTAGACATGATACAGAGTGTTCGAGATGTTTAGTATTATCATATTTAAATATTTTGAAAGTTTTTTTTTTGCATTAAACATGTTTTCTCACTATTTCTTTCCAACTCATTAGGTCGAGAAAACTTATAGAAATATTTCAAAATCTGATTGCATAGCCCTAGGTTCACCCTATAGTATTGTTGAACTTACAAAACTCAATACTTTTCTTGTATTTACGTATAATTATCGATTATGCGAAACAAGAGCATCCATATTACTGTTCATATTATGATCTCTTACATCTGACATTTGCAAAATGAAAAAGAAACTGAGTAAAAGACAATCCAGCCAAATACGATTTGTGGTATGAAATCATCCTCGTCATTATCATTAGTTCACTTGTAACCATTGTTGTGATGATGATTGTCACTTTGACAATCTAGACGTATTCTCAGCGGATCGCTGATATCATAGACTCCATTAAATTATACTTTGGAACTATGACTTAACAACATAGAGTAACAAATACAGAGTGAAGTCTTGTAAAAGAGATGGATGCAAGAAATTTGACGAACTACTTAGCCTTTGTTAAATCGAACTACATGTTGTGGTTTTGATTTAATAATGAGTTCATGAAAACGAATCATAGCACTATACGTAACAGTTTACAATATTCGCATATATATAGGGTGAATGTGGGTGTCGGTGCGTATAGAAGACCGATACTCACATTCACATTCCACATTTCTGATGTTTCGTCGTCATTTTAATCGATAAAAGTTGCACGAACTTTCTGGATAATTTGATACATTTAAGTAACATAGATCAACTTATGAGGCACTCACTCCTGATGGAAGACGTTGATGAGTTGCGTTTGGAATTATTTTCTAAAATGGCAAGGACAGGACGGAATAGCAGTTTTTTTCCTTCCTTCTCTGAATCTTCCCTTTGATTTGATAGGGAATTCCAACATAAAGATACGACGAATAACTCGTCTTTTATCAGAATTAATTTTGTAAAAGAAATAAATGGGTACGTTGCTCTAAAGCAATGCTAGCAATATCTTCAGATATTTTCTAGCTATATCCAGATGAATAAATCCAAAAAACAAAAAAGAATTTTGACTGTTCACCAATGGTTTTCACATTGCAATATAGAAGAGAACAAGAGTCATACATGCACAAGACAATCAACATACGAATCATCGCAATACTATCAGAGTTGTGAACCATCTTACGTCACGAAATCATGATCAACACTACTGCCAGAAGTTTACAAAGTTATTTCTTCGTAAATTACAGCTTGTAGAAGACCTCTAATATGTGACAGACTGTGTTCACTTATTGCATTTGTATGTGTCCTAGTTATGAATGATTCTTTCTCTGTATTGAATATAATCACCTAGATTGTATCCTATACACATGGTTAAGCATTATCGTAATTTCATGGATTGGAAAAGTTGAGTAAACCATCTAAGAAAAACATTGCGCAGTTTTCTTCAGATATGTGCAGATTTCCGAAAAAAGAAATCATGGAAGATTTCCTTATTTAAAAAAAACTCCAGGTCACTAATGAGAAACAAATTCGCGAATTTCACAACAAAAAAAAACTCTGAAACTACTGAAATCTTCGTTTTTTGGAATGTGCCCATTTCTGACAATGTCACAATATTAATTCTTAAAAGTAGATTTTATGAAGAGAAATTTCATGACTCATTCAAGAGCCAATTTATCCACAGCCACCACCGTAATTGCAACTGCCGCTACCGGTAACCGTATAAGTTGGCCTCCAAGTATCCCTCGCTCGACCAATAGGCAACGCAAAAGCTAAACTATTATCGACAGTAGTTGATGGTCGTGTATACTGGCTTGTCGTTTTATGACTATATTTTGAATTGTGGGCGGCATTCCATAAGTTTCTGGTGTCTACAAAACCACGTTTTAGAGTTTTTTCCTCTATTGCATCATAATGATTAAGCACATAACCACATAAAGCAGTTGTCGTCGATCGATAGTGTGTAGGATTTCGTAAATGTGTATGCCATATCAAATCTATGTCAGAAGTCGGTACGATTAACTGCTCTCGTTTACCCAATTCGAGAAATAACATGTAATTTTCTACCATTTTTCGAAATAGTGAGTGACTTATTTGTTGTAAATCACTTGAATAGAGAGAATGCTGTTTGAATTTTTCAAGAAAAGAAATTTGACGAAGAGAAGCTGCTGCCAAATCAATTGACGGAATGAATGATGATTTCTTAGAATCTATTGATGTTGAAGAAGGAATATAGGTAACTTTGGGATCTATTAATTGGCGGTTTGGAAGTTGCTGCGTGCAGTCTTTGTAATATTCAATTGGATGAAGACGATGTACATGCCAAATCCAGAGAATTTGCCGTGGAAAATGATCTTACATAAAAGACGTCAACGAAAAATGATGAAGTACAATATAACAATCAATAAATAGCATTGTATTCGGTATAAATCGAATTAAATTTGAATATTTGCAACGTGCAGAAGCTATTGTCCGACATTGATAAATTCTGTTGTTATCAATTCAAGTTTATTTCAGACTGGAAATAATAAATAGTGATTCCGAATATTATAGGTCATTCAGAACAGAAATTAGAGAAATTTGATGATGATGATTACGTTGTTACTATCATTAAGATTTCATTTTAGCTATTGAGTAATCGAATGCATCATCTAGATATCATATATTATCATAGATTTTTTCGCTTACCAGCAGACAACTTAGTCGTAACTGAGAACTTTGATTCATTTTTATGAAAATTTTGAACAATAAAATACGTAGGATATCCCAGGTCAGGATTCGAGCATTTCCTCTCGCGATTCTCCACACGCCCGATTCCAACTAAGATCACACTGGTTCCAAGTAGATCTCGATGAGCTCTATCGAATGGACACCTTTCGAGCTCAAATCGATGCACCCATTACTGAGAAATCAGCCTACAAGGCCCGAAACAAGGCTTTTTTCCGAAAAACCTGTCACGATTCGGCCATTGACCGATTTCAACAAAACTAACGCTGGTTCCAAGTAGATCTCGATGAGCTCTATCCAATGGACACCTTTTGAGCGCAAATCGATGCACTCATCGAGATCTACTTGGAACCACCGTTAGTTTTGTTGGAAGCAGCCACTGGCCGAATCGCGAGAGGTTTTCCGGTAAAAAGCCTTGTTGGCCGATTCCTAAGCGATGGGTGCATCGATTTGCGCTCAAAAGGTGTCCATTGGATAGAACTTATCGAGATCTACTTGGAACCAGTGTTAGTTTTGTTGGAATCGGTCACGGGCCGAATCGTGACAGGTTTTCCGGAAAGAAGCCTTCTTTCGTGCCTTGTAGGCTGATTTCTCAGTGATGGGTGCATCGATTTGAGCTCAAAAGGTGTCCATTCGATAGAGCTCATCGAGATCTACTTGGAACCAGTGTTAGTTTTGTTGAAATTGGTCTCTGAGCGAATCGCGAGTGGTTTTGGTGTCGCTGTGTTGTTTTTTCTTGTTTTTTTTGTGGAAAAAAGGGGTTTAGGCAAGAAAGGATTGTTTATTTTCGGAAAAAACTAGTGCGTTGGATAGAGCTCATCGAGTTCTACTTGGAACCAGTGTGATCTTAGTTGGAATCGGGCGTGTGGCGAATCGCGAGAGGAAATACTCGAATCCTGACCGGGAATATCCTACGTTTTTAGGAAACAGACTTTCGTAGCTTGAAAACCTTTCATTTTGTAGCATAAAATCTCCTGTATATGCTGCACCTCTGAAAAAAGCAATCCCAGCTACATTTTAGTTTGTGTAGCCAAAAATGTGCACGAGAGCGACATTTTCCAGCCATTTTAAGCTAATTTTGCTTGAACAATAAAATCCAATTTTAAATCCAAACATAAACCAATTTTTAAAGTTTTTTTATGAAAGTATTCAGAATGAGTTCCTCTATCTATCTGTGTCATTTTCAAATCGAAATGATGTCTCTCTCAAATAGGAAAAAGAAAATACTACTTTGTTCTTATAATTTTGACCAGGCAAAAAACCGTGATTTTTAATAAACATGCAGTATCTCGAGCTTAACATTCGAAACAAGGAAATTGAATCTCACTTTTGGATAGACCACATCTCAATGCATATGTCTAAACACAAAAGTCATTGCAATTAGGAAAGACGTAAATGAAAATAAAACGAATATACTAAGAAAGTGTCTGTTCTTATAATTTTGTCCACTACTGTATAATATATTATATAAATGAGTTTCAAACGGTAAACCTAATATACCATGTTCAATTGTCATATGATAAAGAAGTTCTAAAATACGTTTAAATGTTGAATAATGAACGACATTCATGTCGACATGTTCAATTATAATTTTTCAATTAGACGATTTAAAGAAATAATTGCTGTTGCAGATGAAGATTTTGAACAAGTTCCATCATCATTATTGAATTGTTTAAAAAAAGTTAATGCAACACCATAATAACATGTTCCATCAAAACGTGTAATTAAAAATGGATAAGATATTGGAGGATTTAATTGAATAGAAACATCATCTGGCATTGATAATTATTTCATTCTAAAAAGAAAATTTTATTATTTAATTATATTAAAAGTTCTTTCTCGACTAATAGCATCTTCGTCAAATGGTTAATGTGAAACTTCATTTGGATAATGATTAAGTACAGGAATTCTTCGAAAGCAATTATTGTTTGACAACTAAAACAATATAGACAATAGATTCATCTGAATATTAGCATGGACTTTCGATATGAAGCTCCTATAAGACAATCCATCATCGTTCAGATAAGATTAATAGACTCAAAACTGAAACTGGAGTTCAACTGAAATAATCCTCTTCAAGTTTTAATTTTCAAGTTCTAAACACACACACATCTCTATGAATCTGTACCCTTTTCAAGCATTAATATCGAGAAAAATGTGCTGTGGACCTGCTTATGAAACCGATGTCGAGAGATACGTGCGTATTCGAAAGTTGAAACTAGTAACTTCAATTAAAGTTCAAATTTTAAATTTTATCCATCCATTAATCAACAAAAAATGAATGAAATAACCTCGCTATATGTTATTATTCTCATAGATGAGTTCATCCAAAGTACACAATAGAATTTATTGATGAAGAAATGTATAACAAATTTCTTTTTTTTTTTAATATTCTTTTTTTTAACACTTTTTTCCCATAACTGATTTAAGTCGTTTTTATATATTTTAATAGTTCGTTCTTTTCAATTTCAATTAAATCACGTTCTTTAATAGCAATATCACGTT
>CAJNOL010002094.1:0-46993 GCA_905250125.1 Rotaria sordida | reverse complement strand
TTGGTCTGAACAATCCATTTTTTAAATTTTCCTTCTTTCGTCCTATTCGTTCTAACTCATAGGCACATGTTCAGCGGAATCGTTCGTACATTATGTGGACACATGATTGAAGAAGAAAAAAACTTTCTAAATTGATGATAGTGACGATGATCCTCTGGATTCAATAATAAAAAAATATCAACATAAAAGATGTTTCCTGAATGAAGGGATGAAGCTCGTAACCGATTTTATAGAAAAATTCATCTATGAGATACACTTATTTTAAAGCATATATTTGAGACTTGAGTGATTGCCTAAAAATATATTTTTTATCTCTTGTCAACTTAGTTTTTGATGGTTTCAAAATAAAACATTCATTCCTTTTCTTTTTGTCAATATAATTAGAAAATAAAACTTTTTTTTGAACTAAATTTCTCAACTTAAATTATTTCCCTCATTGATGTCAACTATTGTTTTCAACATTTTATAAGATACCGAAAAGAAAAAAAACAGCAGCATGTGTGTCGTTTCTTGTAAACACACGAGATAATCAACATGATCGATAGAACGAGGCTCGAAAGAAATATTGTTTCACTTTTTGGAAAAGAGGCTCATCATTTACAGCAATAATATTTTCGTAGTTTCCTTGGTTTATTTAGTAAATGAGCACATTGACTTTGTAAAATATATATATATATATATAAATGGCAATTTGCTAGCGTCCAAGGTAAAATGCATTGAAGTGAATTGTGTTCAGAAATGTGGTTTATCGTTTATGGGCAAAATAATAAACTGAAGAGAAAAGCAAAAATTAACAACCAAATGTATTTTAAGCAAATAGAAAAATTTAATCAGCTATTCTGTTCAATTCGATTCATGTTGATATTGAGTGGATATGAATTTGGTGAAGGTGTAGAACTTAACTGTTGCTCTAAAAGATATATTAAGATGAGTTTGATTCCAAATCAATGCCAAAAACACATATATCTAAATAAAAAATTTATTTAACATGTCGTTTGTTGTTTTACGAAATCTTTTCAAAACTATACCATCGTCATCATGACAATTAGTCAATTCTTTTGGAAGGTTGTCCTTCGATTAGTGATCCCATTGCAACCAGTCACAGCTTTCTTTTCATATTTTTTTCATGTGCACACACGTGCACGTAAGCAAAGGAAGATAGCAACGTCGTTAATAAAGAGAAATGGAACAGCCCTTTCTCCAAAAAGAGTGATCGAAAAAATTTCAATTGAAATTTTCATATTACAAATCAAACTTTGTTCTTTCTCAATTTTGAAAACAAATATTTCTTTATAACGAGAACGTAAGATATTGTGATGAGTTTTGTGCCTCGTTATGTTGATGAGCGCACCATTTTTGTTTGATTGTATAAAAACCAACTTTTGAAGAACAATCCAATGTACCAGAGCAAACAAAATGAATCAAGAAATTTTTAAATATCAATTTGTGAAATTTTTTCTCAAAAAAAATAAAATTGCTTTCTGGTCGACTAGGATATATCAAAAACAATATCGCTTTACTTTGATAAGTTCTATAATTATGCAAAACTTCAAAAAAAAAAGTCATGAAATATATTTATAAGATCAATCAAAGTCTTCATGTAAAATTGCTGTTGTCAATAAGTTTCAAATGTTTTTAGACCAGAATCATTATCCTCTGAATAACTGGGTATCTATATGAAACGAGACATGTACTACTGATTTTTTTTTACTAAAATTTTCTAGAAAATCTCGCATTTCTGTAATAATCGTTAAATAAAAAATCTCCTTCCATCAACAAAAGAAGTATTCATGGATCTATCGAACAACAAAGATTCAAAGCTCTTCAAAATGAAGTATATTGAAAAAAGTTTGTCCGAAATCTGATTATTAGTGCAAAAAAAACAGTTTTGAGAAAATGATTTTTAAATTTTATTAACATATTTTTTAGCATCAATATAAAGCATAAATGTACGACACATCTATCAAATATGGTTATTTCGGCACATAGGTACATCTCGTGACGATACATACAGCAATAAGGTGGCAGCGATTGAATCTGTCTTTATGATATCTTTTTTTATTTTTATACTTAGATTTGTATCGGAAGATACAGGAAAGCTTGACATAAGTTCAGGAGAACGACCGAGATTTTATAATAACGAGTGAGGCATAATAAATGGTCACGTTTTGCATTTCAATTTCTAATCACTTAATATGTTGTACTAAAACAATAAAATATACCAAAAGATGCAGCATAAAAGGCTCAACAATTTAGAAAAGAACAAATTATTCTATATGTATACCTTTTGTTCTCAAAATAGACAAAATTCAGAGCGATCAATTTTCAGTGCTGTGCACTTGATCATATTTTTGGTTAACGACCAATTCGCTTTTTTTTTATCTCATCGATTGCAGACAAGTATATTCGCTTACAAAAATATTTTTTATGAGTATACTCTTATGCTGAAAGACAAAGAAGAGGACATAAACCAAGAATCGAAGTATCCAAAAAAATTATGATGTGGTCAAGTGCTTCTAAAAATGGCTGTACGTCGCTAATTATTTTTAAACCTGGTGAAACATTGTCACACGAGAACTATATTGAAATTGTTCTCCTACATTCACAATTTGAAGGCAAACGACTGCTGAGTGAGGATTTCATCTACCAACAAGACAATACCACATCACACACACATCAAGAATCGTTAGCATAGTGTGAACAAAATTCTATGTAATTCATTAAGAGCAATAGATGACGACCAAACAGTCCTGATCTCAGTGTTCTAGATTAATAATTGTGGGAAGCTGTTACAAACAAAATGCAATGAGATAAAATTAAAAACTATGCTTCATTAATCGATGAGATTAAAAAAATATGATCAAGTTCACAGTACTGAAAAATGGTCGCTCTGAATTTTGTCCATTCTGAAAACAAAAGGTGTACATATAGAATAATTTGTTCGTTTCTAAATTGTCGAGCTTTTTATGCTGCATTTTGAGATATATTTTGTTTTTTTTAGTACAACGTATTAAGTGATTAAAAACTGAAATGTCAAACGGGACTATTTATTATGCTCCATCCGTTAATTAAATGAGCATCAATCTTAGAAATAAAGTATTGTGTCGATAATATTCTTTAATTTGTTTCTTTTTTTCATGACTAATTGGATAGAGATCGTTTTTAAGAGATCTTTCTTTTGAGTCTTCAAATAAAAGATACTGTTCGTGATAGAGCAAGGCTTCGTTTTCATAAAGTCTAATTGTGAATATAAATTATACAAAAAATAAACCAATGATAATAAATTACAAATAATAGAACTCATTCTATCAAAATTGTTTATTATCACCTTGAATAGATTTGTTTTTTTTTTCTTCTAGTATTTGACATGAAAACTTTGTTCTTGTCTTGAAATATGATATGTTAAAATTCAGTATATTGATTAGTAAAAGCATAATTCTAACATTATGATATGAGTAAAATAGATTGATATCTATTACATTCATAAAAATTATTCTTGTCGATCAATATAAACCATGATGAGTAATCGAATGAAAATGGGATATTAGATGCATTTTCATGACAATACATGGTCAATCCTTTGCGTACATGATTGACGTGTAACGAATGCTTGTTTTACCTTATTTGAATCACGCACACTATCATATATTCGTATACGCAATTTATACGACATGTGATTGGGATTTAAAGCATCACTAATGTGCATGTGTCTATTTTTATACATTTTGCTTAGGTGTATCTATAGAACGACATGCTATTTCACAACTAAATGGCATGGGTAAAAACCCACCAAGCTGCATACGATTCAAAATTGTGCGTTGGCTATTTTTTACGGAGGTTCCTATTACTATATAATGTACATACAGTATGTTGAAATATTCATAATCATTATTGAAGGCTCTGTAGTGAAGTACAAAGTAAAGAACATTTGACAATATAACATTAAAATCATGCTCCGATTCGGTATCAATATTATTCTATTTGGCATCTTTGTTTCGATTTCGTTTGCTAACAATGATTTAAACGATGTACGATGTACACTAAGACAAGATTTTTCTGAAAGTGCGAAGAGTTCTGTAAGTGAATTATGTTTACAAGCTAAACTAGAGAAAGATGCATCAAATAATAAAAATTATATATTTACTTATTCGAATGGTACTGGTCCTGGATTTTCATATGGTGATGGAGGATTAATTGCTGCAGCATCCGTAAGTCTACATTTTTGTTTAAAATTTTTCTTAAAATAGTTATTTAGGTTAGAAATTGGCCTGCATTAATTAATCAAGGTGTTTCTATGGTTGTTCTTTATTTAAAACCGTGTGGTTTGAATTTACCTCATATTCATCCACGTGCAACAACTATTTCTTATGTTGCTAAAGGAATTATTCGAACTGGCTCATGGAGTGAAAATACCGGTCAATTTCATGCTATCACATTAAAGGCCGGCCAAGGTACTACATTTCCAGCAGGAGCATTACATTTTGAACAAAATATTGGTTGTGATGACGCTATTGTCGTTGCTGCATTTAATTCTGAAGATCCTGGTACTGCTCAATTAACAGAAGGCATTAAAGTATTACCTTTAGATATATTAACCACGTCCTTTGGTAGCGAATCACAATATCAAATTGATCAATTACGACGAAATTTTCCAAAAACACCTATCAAAGGTATTGCTTCATGTTACAAAGCATGTGGATTGGATAAAAATGGAAATAAGATAAAATAAAATAAAATCAATATATACAAGATTCTCCTATTTTATCTTCAGACTTCTTATAAAAATTATTGTTTTTTTGTATATTTTCATTCATTTGTATTTTAATAATATGATATTTAACCTCAGAGACCATGCCATTATAGTATATCGATAAAAATCTTCAAAAGTTTTGCTAATTTTGCAATATGAACATGACGACTTGAAAATTCTCAAGCATTTCGATATTTGTTACCGTTGTAATCACTAAAGAAAAAGTAATTTTTGTCATCATTGTATATTTCAAATGTCAATCTACAACCAAATTAAATTATTCAATTCAAACTTTAGCTGAACCCTGAATTTCGTCAGTTATATGTTGGCGAATAAAATTGGTATGCAACAAATTCATAATGTATTCATTTTGCTGTCTAAAATCATGCTTTTTTAAAAGTCTTTCTTTCTGAGCAATATTAAAAAATAAGTTAACTTTTTCTTGTTTTATCGAAGAGCAAGTGCACTTTTAACGTGTTAAACATCATTCATAAAGAAGAGCTATTGATTTCAAATATAAATCACGCTCGTCGATTATTATATAAAAGAAATTTACTAGATTGTAATTGGAGCGCAAGTCTGAAAGTAGCGACCCATTTCTGTATTAATCTCTGTTAAAATCTTAATTATTTATTTAGAACAGTCCAAAAAAGTAGTGACACTATTACTTTATTTTCATATAGCAAGTTTGAAGAAATTTTCTTTTTTTATGTAGTGATAGAGAAGACAATGCTCTATTTTTCTGTGCTACTTGATTACTCTTCAGCTAATATCATACAAATAAAATTTCGATAAGAATGGTTTTTGTGTGAAACTTGACTATAACATAAGATCATATTATTATCCATGTGTGTTCTCTTGTTGTTTTTTTCTTTGTTCTTCTTTTCTCTTCTCTTTTTTTTTCTTTCATCTTTTTTTCTCGTCTCTCCTAATGACTAGCCGCGCTTGCATACATATATATTAAGACGTTTATCTTGTTTGTTTTGTGTGCATGTATGGTTTATTCATACATTTTTGCGAAAGTCAAAAAAATAAAGTTAGGCTAAATTTTAACATTGTTCACCTGTTTCAAATAAATACGGAAAGCTTTCGCTTCTACATTAAAGTGCGTATCACACTTAACATTTAACCTAGCATTATTCATGATGAATTATATTCTGTTCACAGTGGTCAAGCTCCTTCTCTTAGAACAGTTGAGAGATAGTTTATGTGGTTTCGTAAAGGTCGAAAAAAAGTTGAAGATGAAGCAAGCTCTCGCAAGCCTGTCACTATAACAACATCTAAAAATATTGAACAGGTACACCTTCTTATCGATGATGATCTTTATATTATAATAGAAGAGGCGGAAGAGCAAATTGGTCTAAGTTATGACATCATTCAGCAAATCATCTGCGATCATTTAAAGTTGACGAAAATTATCGCTCGTTGTAAACCCAAACATCTGATCGATTTTCAACGGACAGAACGAGTTCGAATATGCAAACAAAATTTAGCAAAATTTTAAGAAGGAATACGGCACCAATAGAATGTGATGACAGATGATGAGTCTTGGTTTCTATCATAAACAAATGAGTCGAAAGTCCTCAACTGCAGTATAGGTGGCAAGAAGAGATCTTTCACCTATCATGGTTTGACGCAGTAAGTTTGCTTCATGAACCTTATTTTTGATCTTTTTTAAGTCAACTAATTCTGTTCTGATTCATCATATGAAATGGGGATAAACTGTCACTCACCAGTATTATATCAACAATTGTTTGCAACCTCTCGTCAATGAAATCAAACATCAAAGACCCTCATTTGGTACCCATGGTATTAAACTTTACCGTGATAATAAAAGACCGCATATGCATAAAGATGTGTCCAATCATCTTGAGTTGGAAGATATCACAGTAATACCACATTCACCTAATTCTCCTGATCTGGCACCATGCGATTTTTGATTATTCAATTTAATTAAACAGTATTTAAGTGATGAAAACGATTTGAAATCATTGTATAATGCTGTAACCAAGTTCATGTACTCTTTGGATAAAGAAGAGTATAGAAAAACTTTTGATATATGGATTCAATGAATGTAGTTGAGTGTGGATAACCAATGTGATTATTTAAAACATTTGAAGAAATAAAAATTTCTTGAATTTGTTTCTCTATTTGTTTTCTGTTCTAACATCATTACTTTTTGTACACTCTAACATGTATGGATGGTCAGGCATTTGAAGAGACGAGAAAAAAAAGATACGGGAAAAGAGAAGAACAAAGAAAAAAAAACAAAAAGAGAATACACATAGATGATAATATGATCTTATGTTACAGTCAAGTTTTGCACAAAAACAGTTTTTATCGAAATTTTATTATTATGATATTAGCTGAAGAGTGATCAAATATCATAGAAAAATAAAGTAATGATGCCACTACATTTGGATTCCCCTACATATATCAGTAAGAGACTAAAATTGTTCATTACTTTCACAGGATCATTTTATAAATCCTCTAGTGCAAATAATTAATTTAGATTTTTACGCGACAACTTAAGTGAAATATGATCATACGAAGTTGGATCACAACTATTTATCGAACATCAGTGCCTTTATGATTATTAGTTATATTAAAAACATAACTCGAATCTTGAAAATGTTTACTTTCGAGAGGCACTATCATTTTTGTTCGGTAAAATCATGTCTCTTCGGTTCGTATAATATTATCTTATCAATGGAATCCGGCGAGTGGGAATGAAGAGCAATTGTGCATCGAATGTGAGTGATGGGATGGGTCCTTTCTACATCCATATAATACGTATCGAGTCCTTGTGATGATTCATAAATGATTTCTTTCTTAATACATAAAAGACTAATAAGAAAAAAAAACATTTTGCTACTTCCGTTCCCTGTCTATTTGGCTACTGATATTAATCATGTAGCTTCTCAAAAGAGATACCTTTTCAAATACTATACAACTACTAAATGATTTAAATAGCACTAGCTCTTAAATAACTAGCTACATTAAACGAAAATTTGTTACGAAGCAATCAACTATTTAAACAGTATCATAACTATGTAAAAGATTTGCTAGGTATTCAAGAAAATGAATATAGCTATTAAATAATTTGAATAGCTAATTCGTTTCAAACAAAATTTCGTATTGTGCTTCTTCAAGTAACTAACTATTTGAAAATCTAGCAGTATTCAAACATTATCATAGCTACTTAAAATGTATTTGACAGCTAATTAAAAATAGATAAACAGTTTTTCAAAGACTTGAATAGCTGCAACATTTGTAACAACATTTGATCTATCGATCTTCATCATATTATAACCTATTCAAACCTAACGTTATTAAAAAATATTGTAGCTATTTTAAAGATTTGATAACTATTCAAGAAAAAAAATATACAGGTTTCAAATCATTTAAATAACTGATTCTATTGTGTGATAATTTTTATTTATTGTTTTTTATCTGTCGTTTTAATGTATTATACCATATTTTGATATCTGAGTATTGACCAACAGAAATACGCAACCAATTAATGATATATCTAGTTAAGGCGACAAAATGCAATAATGAGAGTGTTATTGATTTTTTCCTGCTCATTACTATAACTTCGTCATCACACTTTCTTTCTTTTCATTCCTCTAGGAAATTATACCTTTTATCATATCAAAAGCATGCAGCATACGTCAAATGCAACAGACGATGAACGTCATCGTTGCGTCTCATCGAATTATGTGAAATATGCTCTATTGATATGTTTTTGAGTCATCATGATATATTCACAAATACAATATGATTAAGAAGTATCCTCGAACGCGCTTGATTAAATTTTCTACAACTATCTACAATGTTTGTTCGTTTAGAGTCAGAAAGGTAGCCGTTTGAGACGGATAAAAAAAACTGAATGCTGTCAGATTATTGACAAAAAATCGGTGTGCTGTCGGCTTGATTATTATATTGAAGATCGCTATCAGTGTTGAAGTATTTCAAATAATATTTGTAAATATCGCTTGAAGTTTTATGTCCAACCAATGTAAAATTTTTTACAATAACTTTCTTTTTAATACCGCATTGAATTAATGATTTAAATGTATTTAAAGATTTTATAGTAGTATAATCGCCGAGAGTACCAATACCTTTTAGAAAACAAATAAACATGATCTAAAATCTTAAAATATTAACTTGAAAATCAATAGAACACTTATGATCTGGTCGATATTAGCTATTATCGATGTTTATGAAGTGCTCTCAATGGATATTCGTAGGCCTTGCTCAATTTAAGATATGTTATAGAACTTACAATCTTGCATATTTTCACGGAAGCTGTTTTTAGAAATATTGAAACCCCGATTTTTTACGAATATTTTAACGAAAAGCTCTGAACATAAAGATCCTGTGCTAAGGGCGGAGGTGTATTATAGAATATATATCAAGAACTGCTTGATTGATCGAACTGAATTTTATGGTAACTATATACATCAATGAGTTCGACTGGCAAAAAAAAATTTGCAACCGAAACGATTGAGTTATTAATATTTGATGTATCTCATTTATAGAGACAAAACTCACTATCTCAGATGACTTTGGGTTCTATATCTCATGACTCGAAAGAAATAGAGGCATGAAAAATTTGTTATAGCTAAAACATCAAAATTTTTCTTAACTAAAAATTTCAGTTCCGTAAAACTTTTCATTCACCCAAGAGAACCTTTTCACAAGTGAATTTTTGACAACATCTAGATTTTCAGTCGGCATTGCCTGCCAAGAATTTCGCCGCACTGAAAGTTGACATTGAGCCAGCCAAAGGTTCATGTACAATCTACGATCTCATGAAAGAATCGGTATGGAGTTTCCAGCAAGATCTCAGTGAATAATTTATCCTTGAGAATTTCAAATGGAAAGAGATTATTCTGCATTGAATCCTATTTGGTCATAAAATATCGTCTTAATCATTGTATTCAGTTAACTTTAGATGAAAAAGATCATGATCATAGCCTCTCATTCCTATCTCAACGTTAACTTTCCAAAAGAAACCAAGAAGCTAATATGCAACATAGAAGAGTGAATATCTTTGAGATGATGACAAAAAAAAAATGCTGCTACGAATGATTCTTCACAGAATTTTGGTCGATCACTACAACCGTGATACTCTGATGTCGGCAACCATAGCCAGTTCTTTTTGGACAAATGATCTTTCTGACGTACACCAATTGTAGAACAATTAAAAAAATGGTATCATTCCGTCTTTGTTTCTATCTCTCTGTAGTCTATCAAGATCTTCCAAGTTCTCGTGAGATTTCGTAGTAAGTTTCTTACCAATTCTAACTACACATCAAAACTCATCTAAGTTTTTAATTATTTTTAAGAAGAGAAACACAAGATCAAGGTTGAATTGGCAATAACCTATGGTGCGTTGTTCTAGAAAGTTAAAAGTGGAATTCATTCTTACCCAAAGACTTGAAATTATAACCGATACAATGTGCACCAATGTATAGCCATCCTCTACCTCTATAAATGTGTTGTTGATCATCATTATCATTACATATGAGAAAATTATAACCAATGTCAGCCCAACCTGGTTCACCCATTTGCATAACTTGAACATCTTTTATTTCTTTAATACAATCTTGTTGATTGTTAATTGGTGTCAAATTTGGTAACTGTCTTATAACAATATGTGTAACTGGGAATGTTGTTAAATGATCACGACTTTGGTATGGACGTGCATTCCAGCTAGATCGATTTGATATATTGGGACAGCCTACAAAAAGTACGTATAAAAAATGTCTATTTTGTACTAGTTTAAGAAAGAATCATTTAGGATAAATATATCAAGTGTTATATAATCTGTTCACTGCGACATCAGTTGGGTGTGGTTGTGGGTATGGGTATGAGTGTGTGGTGGTGTGAGAGTATGGGTGAGTATGAGAGTGTGAATGTGGATCAGGAGAAGACACCTACATCCATAACCCAAGCAAATTGAAGGTTCGTTTGTTCGAGTTTTCAGCTTGTTATTAGTACCTGAAAACTAGTAATAGACCAGAAACACCGAGAGAGTATTTGTAATTTCCTATGATTGTGTTTTCTATGTCTTTCTGGTTTCTAGAAAATTCATAAACTAATGGCAGTGAATTCTTTAGTGTTTAATGTATTGAGTTTCCAGAAAATCTAAAGTTCGACAGTGACATCCCTGAAATCGAAGAAGTGGTGAGGAGATTTCACATTTTTGCTTGTTTTATAGTATGAATCTTACCTGGTGGTGATTCGTAGTCCAGAATATCATCTGTTTCTGATGTAGTCGTTGTGTTGTTTATACTATTTTGTGTGGAATTTTTTTTAACAACAAAAATAAAAATGAATGTAAAAGTTAATGCCAAAAGAATAGCTAATATCAATAGTCCAATCATTCCATATAAAATATATTTTCGTTGTTTAAATTTTACATATTCTTTGATATCTTTGATATTAATATTAGATGATGACAATGATGATGATCTTGATGCTTTATCACCTGAAAATTTAAGAAACAGAATTGAAAGTAGAAATTTTCTTTAAAACATTCAAGAAAAAAGCATAGTACTCGTATTTTCTGATTCATTTTTATCATCAACTGGATCTTCACATTCTTCTAATTCAATTTCAATTGAAATTGATGCTGTTGAATCATCAAGATAATTCCGTTTAATTGCTATTACTTTAAAAACTGTAAATGGAATAATTAAAATTTCTTTTTCATCTGGTCTCATGGATAAATTTTGTATATTCATAGCTGTTGAACTTTGTTTTATTAAATATTGACATAAACATGAATATTGTAATGCACAATGATTTTTAGGTGTATATCTCATTTGAGATTGTTGACCTTCACCAGCAAACATCATAGCTACTTGACGATCAGTAGATGATGATAAAAATGCCCGATTTAATATATGTTGATTTAATTGATATTGATCTAAATCATTTTGTGTTATTTTCATACCACGATAACATATACCTTGATATTGATATTGAGGTAAATTTGGATGATAAATTAAGAGTGTAACAATATGTACAAGACAATTTACAAGACGATAATTTGATGAAAATGTTTTTGTTGTATCAAAATATTCTAATATATAGAGAGCTAAATTTTTATTTAATACTTTATAAAAAAAATCTGTTAATGTATAAGCTTTGATAAAATACGTTAAATAATCTTGTTTTTCTATAGCTTCTTTAAAGTATGCTTCAATAGTTTCAATTTGTTTACGAGTAATTTGATCTTCCGGATTATCAATATCATTACTTTGATTTACCAGATATTCATTTAAATAATAATGAATAACTTCAGCTAATAATTTTGATACTAAATGATGATTATCATAGGTTTTGTATAAATCAATAGCTTCACGAAATTCACGTCGTTTTCCAAGAAGATCATCGCCTACTATTGACCATTCAATATAATCATAATCATTATTTGAAAATAATTTTCGTTGTTCGAAAAGCAATTGTTTTATATCATCTGTTTGAGCTTCTTCATAAGGTGTTAAATTGTGTCGTAAATTTCTTATAGAATGTAGAGCTCCATATTCTAATAAAATTTGTACCATATCTCGATGTCCATAATAGCATGCTACATGTAAACATGTTGAACCGGTTGAATTTTGAATTTTATTTATAATATTTATATTGCCAATAAATGGTAAAAGACTTCGAACTTTTTCTATTTCATTTTCTTTACACAAATTATACAATAAATCAATGATATTTGAATCATTGTCGTCATTAGTTGATGAGAATGGCAATAACATTATAATGAGAACGAAGGATAGAATTTCGAATAAATACGAATGTATTTTTACATGCTTTATGTGTTACTAATTATAAAGAAACTATAAGAAGAATGTTTTAAAATATCAACTTTTCTCTTGATATTTCTTTTTTTACAATAAAAAATTCACAATGGTGATAGAAATGCAGCGATACTTGCCAAAAGAATAAAACAATAACTTCGGCTTTACTTTCTTATTTAAGTTGTTTTTGCATTTATACAGAAGAGAACAATATTTACGTTTGAACTAGGGTTGCGAACTTTTTTGCTTTTTCCTGCTGTTCTCCTTTTCGTAATGTCTTATGAAGAAACTTTTCGATTAAACTAACTTTTTCTGTCACAAAAAATCACCGCGCAACAGTTCTAGATTGCTGATCGTGCCACTTATCTGACAATTTTACACTACAGAAAGATCTGTCAACTTAAGAAAAAGAAAGTTTTACAATAGAATTAGTTCTCTCTGAAAGGGACTTATATTGGAAGCTGTGAATAATACCGTATGGGACTCAATTCAAATCCTGTTCCACTCTATTTCTAGGGAAATTTTTATTTACGATATACCAAAATTAACTAGATTTCAAGCAAAAAGATACAGAAACGAGTTAAATCATGTGTTGTTCCACGATATAGTGAAGACCCTTAGTTCTTGTAATATATACGTAATAAAATTTTTGAAACGTTTTTTAAAGTGTATTTCTTAGAACTATCTTTGTCAGAGAAATCCTTTATTTTGGTTATGAAATGATACAACAATTCTTGTAATTGTAACCAGACAGACCTCAATAAATGGAAGAGATTTTTATTCTCGTATATCAGTCATAAGTAGAACAATATATGTTCAGAAACACTACAGAAAAATGAATGTTCAAAGATCGTTCTTTCACAGTTTTTACTTAAAGTAGTAATAACTGTGGAAGAACGATCTTTGAACATTTATCTGTTTGTAGTGTTTCTGAACTTATATCGTTCTACTTATGTCTCACATATGAGAAGAAAAATCTCTTCCATTTATTGAGATCTAGTTTGTCACAATCATGAGAATTGTTGCATCATTCCATAACTAAAATAAGGAAGTCCTCTGACAAAGATAGTTCTAAGAAATACTCCTCACAAAATATTTCAAAAATGCTATTACGTATATATAAGAAGGATTAAGGATCTCCACTATATCGTAGAACAACGCATAATTTAACTCGTTTCTGTATCTTTTTGCTCGAAATTTCATCAAGTCTTGTATATCTGAAGTAGTTTTTGAGATCAAAAATCATTATTTTTTAGTTCGACTTTCTCAAAAAATAGTTCTGTATCTGATAGGATTGTGTGTTCTCACATTCTCTTAGTTCAACAAATTTTGTCTTAAGTTTTACTTATATATTCTAAACATGAAATTATATAACTAGACAATTTTGTAAAAATCTCGTCCTTCTCTCTCCAGGGTTGTCTTAATTCTCTCGATTTACTACTCTCGGAAAAAAAGCGATAATCCAGAAAACATTTTTCAAAGGCAGGTGTGAGTTGCCTAATGCGAGTTCGGATATAAATGGAGCTCGGGAAGCTGAATGCCACTTAGAAAACAAATGAAAAAAAAACAAGCAGCCTTGCACTAGCCAAAAACCTAAAGATAAATTTTATCTCAATTATAATTTATGGTCCAGATAAAAATTTATCTTTGGTTGTTCTAACTTGATAGTCTTATCCAAATTATAATTTATGATTCAGATAAATTTTATCTTTGACTGTTCAGCTGTGCTAACATGATAGCCTTATCTGAATTATGAACTATAATTCAGATAAAATTTATCTCTAGCTGTTTTACTGTTCTAACAAGATAACCTTAACTCAGTTATTATTACTAGTCTAGATAAAATTTATCTTTGATTGTTCAGCTGTTGTAACATAATAGCCTTATCTCAATTGTAATTTATGATTCAGATAAAAATTAATCTTTGACTTCTTGGCTACAATGGTGCCGATAAAGTTTTGGAAAATTTGGCTAATTTTCGAACTCGAATCAGGCATCTACTCAAGACGGAAATGTACTGGAAAGAGAACTTTGAAGAACAAAATTCGGGGCTGAGGATGTGAGTGTGGACTTGGGTGTGAGTGTAGGTATGGACCTGGGTTTGACAGAAGAAAAGACGTACGTCACAACCACGCCTTCTTCATGCGCTTTTTGGAAGTATAATGGGTTTTTAAAAGCAGTTTCACACGTAGGAAAGAGACAGATGGATGGTCGCTCAATCATATTTGAATTTATCGTTTCCAGTAGAATATATTCACTGTGAGAAATACGTAGTGTTCAGTGTTGTATATGTTCGTTTTTTGAATTCAGAGATGTGGAAAAAAGTGAGCATTCGAATCTACTTTCAGTAAACGAAATAAGTAAGATTGTAAGCAATATAAATTACAATGTGACAGTGTAAGTAATAAAAAGTAATATGACAGCGTAAGTAACAAAAAGTATTTGACAGTTTAAGTAATAGAAAAATACTTTTTTATTATAACTGTAGTTATGGTCACTCAAATATGTTCACTTATTAGTACTTTTTCTACTTTATGTAATGAAGCCCAAAGTACTCAATAGTGACTTTCATGAATCACATATTTTAGATGCGTAGTTTAGGATCTCTGAGCATTCGGAAACACCTGTTCGAAAACGCTTAGTGAATTTTCCAGGATACCTTTTCTTAGAGCGTAGGATCGTAAAGTTCTAAGGTTTGTCTATGATATAAATTTGGTTGAAAACAACTCGACTTTAGATGTATATTGAATTACATAGAGATTTATTGCCACGAGTGTATTGCAACCATGGCATGCCCAACCTTACTATATATAGTTCTAAATCTTACTGGTAAGTTACTATTCAGGGTGGGTGTGGATGCAAGTCCGAATAAAATAATGATACATTCGGTGCTACTAGTACAATCAAAAATAATGAGAAACATTACAAGCGAGGTGCTTTTTTTATGAATGGAAAAGGAGAGCTCTCTCCGCGTTTATCTTTCTTGAAGAACGAAAAATTGAAAAATAGGAAAGAAGAAAAGAGAGTGCTTCTGACACTAAACATGAGCGATTTCAAAATAATCATGTTAAGCTCTCGTTTCAGTGCTTCAAAGTTGCTCCATGTTTACAGTCATTCAATCAGTAAAATTATCAAAATCAACTGCTGAAAATTGAATTGTGAATACAGTGAAAGTTTTCTCTGACATGCTCAACGGACTCGGCATCCTCGATTACCTTTGAAAGTGCGCAAAAAACTAAAGAGGCGGTACATTTTGACCAAAATATCATAATTTCGTCAAATACTCAGTAATAGATGGTTTTCCTGGAAACTTAAAAGACCAGCTAAAAATTCATCGGATCAAGTCCGTTCGAATGCAAAACGACAAAGACACGTGCGATCTATCATTAGAACAAAAAACAAAAAATCGATTTTTTTTTTCCTATTTTTCACCCAAAAAGTGGAGTCCTTAATCTGTTAACTTAACTGTTTTGGTTAGATTAATATCTTAGCTTAAATCCAAAAAAAGTTAAGTTAACATTAATTAACTTCAAAATTAACTTAATCCTGTCACCCCTAGTCCAAATAAATTGTTGTTTCCATGAGTATTTTATTTAAGTGTTTCGATCTGATTCGATCTTTATTTGTTGTTTAAGCTTATTTACTTTTGTCAAACATCAAGCGCATCTATATATATGGGCCTGATTAGTCTAGCCGAATGTTCCAAACTATTTGTTTATCATACTGCTTATATAATATATTAGATCAATGGGATTTTTCTACCAGTTATAGCTCTGCCCATTCAGTTATTCAACTGCTCAATTTCTCGATAATCTTCATCATGCAAATATCTCTCACGCAATCACTACCATAAGAGGAGCAATCAGCCAAACGGAAGCTGAATGTAGAGTGCTTGTATTTTTTTTTCATGCTATATCACTCGGTACTCGCTTCCCAGCTCGACATACCCCTGTGCCGAATCTTCGACAGAACTTAAGATAGTTGCACATATTTTTCCTGCGGAGGAGAGAAATAATGTCAATGATGATGATGATGATGATATTCTATTCAAATATGGAATAGTCATCTCATTCTTCAAAACATTTTGCAAAAATGTTTTTTCATTTTGGTGGAATTCCAGTGAATAGATTTTTTTTCAATTGATCTTATCATAGATAGTGGCGTAAACAGGATTTGAGATATACCGAGACTCAGCCCTTCTAAACATCTCCTTGGCTACGTCACGAATTGTAGAATAATTTGGATATTATAGGTGCGATAAATAGATGATGAAATCGATCCAGACTAAATAAAAAACAACGACGACAATGCATATTAGGCTATCAGTTCTTCTTGTCATTCTCCTATTCTGCAGCGGTAGGTTATAGAAAGGCCGAAAGAAATAGAAATGTTAGAATTGGAAAAATATTTTTAAAAAACTCAATGCTCTTAATAGAAGCTGATTGTAATATGCTACAAAAACCAATACTAATGTCAAGGAAAAAATTGCGTCCTAGCTCTACAATCATTCCATACTTTTATATTTTATTTACCATATTGTGGTCGTTTTAATTGTCGAGTTTAATTTTACCATTGAAATATTTAGTCGTTTAGAAAATTTCTTCAAGGAGAAACGAATCGTTTTCACTATATATACAATCAATTGATGGCAGATCTAAGTGCAAGAGCAAAAGAAATAAAAACGATTTCTCTTCAATGCCGTATAGATAATCTTGCTGAATGGTACTATGATAATCTTATTCGCGTAACAGAATATTTAAGTAGTTTTTCATTTATGGTTGCTCAACACAAAAAAAAATTATAATATTTCACTTTCTTTAACCTCTAATCTTGTCTCTGATCTCTATTTTTCCTTTCTGCCTTTTAACAGCATTCCTTCTGCAGTGGTGTTTTGATCTTTGCAATGCTAGAATTTTATAACAACAATACATCTGTTGATAATTCTCTTTTTTCTATTAGTTTGTTTGGTGACAATTGCATGAATATAGGTATCTTTATTCTTTTAAATATCAAAAAATTTGAAATTTATTTCTTTTATATGTGCTAAGATAAAGGATACTTTGGGAAAAAAAAAGAACTTGTGCACACACAGCACGCATGTATAACATAGTTTAGTAGTTTCTTTGAATTAATTGTGGTGTCGTTTAGCACAAAAACCAACTGTTTGAGTGTTGCACAAATTTTCATAGCAACATAGATAATCTTTAGCATCACACTTGAGACTTTTATCGAATGCTTCACCAAATCCAAAACCACCACGAGCAATAGGAAGGCCAGTCTTCGGGTCAAATTTCTATCAATTCAATAAAAACAAAAACGATAATAATATCATAGTGAAAGAAAGAACAAATCGATATTTTTCTACGTACCGTATAACAGTAGAGATTCTTGGCACCAAAAATAGATGAAGTACGAATTTCAGTTCCATCAAGTCTGTCCGGTCTGCAATTATCAGCACCTTTACATTGATAACAAGCTTTTACTTCTTTCTTCTCTGTCGCTTTAGCTATAAATTACAGCGAAAAATTCAATTTTCTTTTTGAAGCAAAACAAACAATCGACTCAGTACTTACGCGATGGTGGACAAGGTGCTTGTGTATCTTTGTTACACAGATCTTCTTCGCAACATGTATGAAAACGATCTCCACATTTGACAGTTTTATCAAATGCTTCTCCAAATCCATAGGCACCACGTTTAATAACGGTACCTGCTTCATCGAATTTCTATATGAAGAAAAAATCGAATTTATATTTTATATGATGTAGTGACTCACTGATCACGTGATCACGGACACGTGACTGATTATCGTTCAATGGTCAAGTAGTTTCGAGAACATTCTATAATTTTCTAGTTACGATAGTTTTCTGGTGTCCTGTTCTGGAATGTTCTATCTTCAATACTATATATATCTCATGTTGTTGTTACTCGTGCGTCTAGTCAGATACTTAGTTGTACATTTGTCCAATCAGATTGTTCTTTGTTTCTTCTATCAATAAACAAGCTCTTACAACTCGTGATTTCTGCTCGACATCGGACTCGGCATGAAGATGCGACATTTCAATTGTAATAAAGACAATCAAATAAGAAAGATTACCGTGTAGCATGTTAAAACAGCGGCACCAAATGCTCTTGAAGTTTTGGTAGCATATTTTTCAAACGAAATTCCATGACATCGTGTTATCTTTTCACCCCAAAATTTCCACCAAGGAGATGGACGTTTCTGGTCGCATTGATAACAAATTTTGCTTCCATGAACGTTTAACTGGACCACAGTTACTATAGATATGATTTCAAATTATACGTAAAGATTTTTTTTTCACTTATTTATATTAGTACTTACAGTAGAAAATAAGAATAAGAAGCAGCTTGGATTCCATGTCTTGCTGTAAATAAGAAAACGCTACTCGATACTAGACACACAGACAAGCAATAATAAGAGAAAAAAAAAGAGATAGCGGATATTTCGAATATCTTTTTCTCCTCCTTGTATATAACGTTGATTGCCGTATAGATAAGATAAGAGTCAAGGTTTGAGCCATCAACTATATATTGAATATGCCATAGAAATATTAGTCAAGCGATGATATATATCTTTCTGTTGATGGTCAAGAAGGAAAGAAAGAAAGAGAGAAAGAAAGAAAGAAAATATGAAGATAGATAATAAATAACTTTTGCCATCCATGTATCATACATCCTATATTCAGTAGTGTTTTTTTGTCGAGCTATCCTCACATTGAGCAGGGAAACAAGTATGAAATTGAAGATTGATTTTCATATCGATCTCGTCGTTTGTTTACAAAAATTTTCGATTACTTATAGACAAATTCTGTTTATCATTTGATCAATAAATTGAACGGCAATCAATCGAAATCAGTTTGATTTCAACTTTGTGTCAATTGTTTATTTTAGCTAATGGAAAACTCAGCGAAACAACTAGATTAGTAGGAAGATTTTACAACAATCAGCAGAGCAAACCGAAATTTGACGGGAACCGACCGAATAATCGATACAGCAAAAAGCAAATTAGAGGAGAAAAAAAATGGAGTGAACAACAAACGTGATAGACAGCAAGCATGAGCGAAAGAAAAGAAGCAAGAAAGACAAAAAGAGCAAGTGAGAAGAGAGATCGCAACAGAAAGAACAGAAGTGAACGGGAAAAAATAAACAGAGAGACAATAGAAAGAATAATAAGGCAGAAAGAGAGGACGACACAATGATCCGAGCAATTCACGTCTACTTCAGGATAGATAAGCATAAATACATAGGAAGACAGAATGCGCCCTTTTTTTGATCTATACAATAGAAAAAAGAGTGCAAGAAAACATGCGAAAATTTTACTGGATTTTACAGACAAGAGATTCAGAAAACTCTCGTGGATATTTACACGTTCGTTGTACATCATTGAGAGAGCGAAAAAGAAATGGAAAAACATCAGCAACATTTGAAGACACAAATATTGTAAATGGAGATCGTTAGAGGATCGCCAAACACGCCCTAGCTTACAAAGTCTACACTATAAAACTTTTCGGTTTCGCTGAAATAAACTTCTGTGCAAATGGACACCATTCGATGGAGATTGAAATTTTGTACCTAGCACAACAAATTAGAGCGTCAACACAAGTGATGACGCGAATTCGGATAAGACATACTGCCACTAGATCTTTAGCAACATAGTATTTGGGGTCAAACCCCCATTTTTTGGCGGATGACTCCTTCTGAAAATAGTACCATTCGATAGAGAATAGAATTCTGCACCTAACACAACTAATTACAGAATCAACAAAAGTCATACAACGAATCCAGACAAGAAAAAATACAGATTTATTGCCAGAACATGCTCCAAAATCAGGTATTTTGGGCTAAAATCTCATTTTTTGCCTGATGTTTCCTGATAAAAGTAGTACTATTAATGATTGACTACGATGCCAACTTTACTTACGTTATTCTGAAGATAAAGTTATGTTTTATAGTTTTTTTTATGATGAGAAAAGTCTCTAGAGAAATATTTTCTTCGAAGTTGATATTAATTGTATTTAAATAATAAAATCATATGAATCGATCAGATTATGAATTTTTATATTCGAATTTATGTATAATGATCAGCATGATAGTGTTGTAGAAATTAAATTAAACGACAGAATAGATTTCATTGTAAAGTGGAAAATTGAATGTTTCTTAAAGTTATGATTAAATCATTCGAAGATTCACATATATCTCTATGAAATTTCAATTCTATATAATGGAAGTAGAATAACTACTCATATCTATTCATCTCGTATGAAATACTTTCTCGAAGATAAAAGAACTCTGAAGACGAAATAGTGACCATGAATTTATGAGTGAATAATCTTCCGTCTGAAAAATTGGATATTAAAGAAAATCATTCTTTGTTTAACAGAAAACAAGAGAAGAACTGTAAGCGTGAATGAAGCTCAGCATTTTCTATTACAAGTAAATTGATAGTTTACAATAAATATATAATTTGTAAGGTCGAATGAAGTACAAGTCACACTGGAACATACAACAGCACGGTCCTACCATCCCGATATCCTGTTCCATTGTGCAGGAAATGAAGGAAATAAAAATTTTTAATCCTGCTGTGCTGCTCAACAAGACACAAGATACATCAATATGTTCTGCGATCTCCTGAGTTTTACGCTAAGAGAAATGAAGTAGTAGAGCAGTGAATAAATGAACTATTGATTAAAAATTTAAGGTTGATCTATTCAATGAAATCGAATAAGTTATTTGCGACTTCGATTTTCAGTTCCAGCTTGTATGATACAAAATCACAACAGTATTAGCAATTCAACGATTATAACTTTTCTTCTGGAAATTTATTCAGACCATGATTTGAAAATAAAACAAAAATTATATTTAAACATTTAACATTTTTAATAAAGTTCACAAATAACCTTCTCTTCAAAAATAAAAACTTTCTTCTTCTATTATGAATTTTTCTCTAGAAATGTTTAAATACTGTGTCAGTAACGATAATGATATTAGTTGAAATAATGAACTATGGAAACATAACTTATGTTCTTGTTTCGTCAAACAACAATTTCAATTGAAGTCCATCAAGGATAAATATTAATAATCAGATAAATTTAGTTAATATTAACGTAGTATAATACTAATGAAATGTAAATTATGAAACTAAACAAATTTTCAAATTCTTATTTTTTAATAGATGAAGTATTGAATATTTCTGTGAAACAAGATTTTGTTGTTTTACAACTTACATTCTTCCAAAAAATGAATAAAAACATAATCAAAATTTGACTATTAATTTTACTGATAAAACATCTTTATTCTACTTTTATTTTTTGTTTTTTTTTGCCTGATAACAAAATGTTTCAATACAGTACGGTACGGTATCAATATTTTTAAATAATACACAGCGTGTTCAATCTGTAGTCGATAGACTTTTTTTTCAAATTCAATTAAATATTATCTACAACTTCCAAACATGCCTATAGGTATGAAAATTGGTTACGTAATAAAAATGCTATCAAATAAATGAACTTAGGCTCATCTCTATCCTATGCTCGAATGATTGAAAATAAATTTGATGTATGAGCTTATTATGAACAATCATTAGTTATTGCACTTGATCATTCATCAAATATTAGGTTTTCTTTATTTATTTTAATACGTCCCGTACCCAAAATAGCTGCTCGATCGTTATCTATTGAAAATGAAACAATAACTATTTTGAATGTTTTAACAAATTTAAATACCAAGACATCAATTGCAACAACACCATTAATAGCTCGACCTCAAAAACAAAAACAATCATTTTATGAACGTTTAATACATTTTTTTATTATTGAATTTCCATTAGTAATTCTCATTGGAAGTCTTTCTGGCATTCTTCATCTTATAAAAATTATCTCAAATGATCTTATGGTAGTATTTACCATTGGTACTCGTTTATATTCAATGTATCAAAAAGATATGAAATTTTATCAAGGTAAATTTTAATTATATTCATAAAATTTTCTTCAATTTTTCATTTCAGAAAATCCATGATTAATTTTCATCAGGAAATATACCAATTGATAGTGTTATTTATGATGGTTTAAGTTTTTATACACGTCGACTTGTTCATAAAAAAGTTAAGAATATTTTTATTTCTTACCAAGTCAATTATCAATCATACTGAATCAATTCTTTTAAAAATCTTATTATTCATTTTTTTTTAACCAAATCAATCACGTTCGAGAATATGATGATAATTAAACAATACTACCATCTCGTCGCTTTATTATTCCGATAAATATAATTATCGAAAAATAATATCAAACTTTATTATTTTCTATTCGTAATAAACTTATATTTTTGTTTTTTCTTTCATATTAATAAAGAAAATAAGCTCTAAAGAATCTGAAAAACAAACAAAGAGTCATTTTTTACGACTATGATAATAAGAGAATATACACATATGATTGAATATATCTCAGCATTATTTGTTATTTGTTGTATTATTTATTTTATTTTTCGTTATTGTTTTAAAACAAATCAAAATACCATGATGAATAATAGAGTGTATGTTCAACAGCAGTCAGAATTGATTTCTAATCCTATATCATTATCATATCAATACATTTCACAGCAACAAATTCATACAGTACAGCCGTCAGCACCTTTTGCACTATCGGCTCCTATATTGTTATGAATAATAAATAAAGATTATGAGAGAATATTATTTGATGATCGTCATATTTTTCCGGATGAGTGAATTACGACCGATGTCATGTGAAAAACTTGGATATTATCGAACTATTGAAGCGAATATGTTATATTAGGATTTGCTAGATAACTTTTCCTTTGGTTTTCAAATGGAATTGCATGCTGAAATAATTATCCTATATTATTATATTAAACATCATATTTTATTTGTTGGATCGGTAATACATTGTTATGTATAGTAATTCATTTATAAAGTTAAATCAGACATATTTAATACTTATCAAACAAAGTTTGCTTATTACCCTTCATGTCGACCACATCAGAAGATATATATTGGATGTTAGACGAAATAGAAAATATATAGATTAACATCCTAATTGATATTACGTCTAATATTGGTTCAGAGTAAATTGATGTTAAAACTCGAGTTAGTCTATAGATCAATGTCACATTTGAATTCTTCTGGATGAAATGAGAGAGAGAGCAATGACACTTCAATTAATACAATCCTTATTGGACGAATTCATGGACGACAGGAGTGATGATGAAAAGTTTTGTATTGAAGCAGTTCTTGTGTATAAAACCGTTCATAATTTCATGAATTCAAACTTTATTGATCAACTGTCAATCCGATATTGGACTCATTCAATCTCGGATCCGACATTTACTTAAACCAACCCAAAACTGGGCGTAATCTCAATTTGGATCCTAACATATATATCAGCAGACAACAAAATACCCAAGACAGACAACCAGTCAAGCAAGAAATCAAGAGAAAATAATTAGGAACAAATCTGACAGAATGAAAGAGATATATGTAGCTAACAAAATATTTAATGACTGTCCAAATTATCCAACCCGTAGATAATTTCATTTTGCTTTGTATATATCCCAAAAACTAGATTAGCTAAAATCATTTGGTTTTCGTCAGATTACAGCTCATAGTTTCTAGTATTCTAGTTAGAAAAACTTCAGGTCAGTCTATTGATTTATTTAGGTTTTCTTTTTATTGACGATACAATCATAGCATGCCGTTTTTCATCCTTTCGAAATTATCCATCCATTTATTTTTACAAAAATGTGGCGTGCTGATTTTAAGTTGATATTTTCTTTATGATGTATAATTTAGTAGAATAAATTATGCTCTACATAAAGAGCACTATTTATTGTAGCTTTCCTTTGAGTAAGAATTAAATAAAAAATATTCTTTTTTTTATTCATACCGGATATTGTCAGCAAAAAGGCAATAAAAGACAGTTTTTTCATAAGATGTTTAGCCAGTTTTATTGTTTAATATAATATTAACAAGAGCACTACAAATTGCATGAGTTATTCTATTTCAATGGATATTTCATGTTGAAAAATTGTGTTGGTTGTCTCCTATGTATACACAAACCATGCATAGACCTTTTTATACAATCTTATTTATATTTGAAATAAAAACAGATTATATTACTTCAGTTAAATATCTTTTGTTATATTATAAATAGCAAGAGTGCAAAGTTTACCGTAATCACAACAACAGACTGGATATGTATTTCACCAAATAAAGATGTATCAGTTTACATAGGCATAACGTGCAAAAATCAGCTATGTATTTTATGAGATCTGCACTAAGGCTCTTGGTGGAACTATGTCAAACTTTGTACTTCAGCTATTTATAATATAACAAAGATATTTAACTTAAGTAATATAATCTGTTTTCATTTCAAATATAAGAATTTTGTACGACAATAGATTTCTTCACAAATCCATGCTGTCAAAACAATTTTTTCATATCTTCTGCAATGTGTAAATAAGACTGTACAAAATGGTCTATGCATGATTTATGTATACATAGGAGACAATCAACACAATTTTTCAACATGAAATATCCATTGAAATAGAATAACTCATGCAATTTGTAGTGCTCTTGTTAATATTATATTAAACAATAAAACTGGCTAAACATCTTATGAAACAACTATCTTTTATTGCCTTTTTGCTGACAATATCCGGTATGAATAAAAAAAAGAATATTTTTTATTTAATCCTTACTCAAAGGAAAGCTACAATAAACAGTACTCTTTTTGTAGAGCATAGTTTATTCTACTAAATCATACATCATAAAGAAAATGTCAACTTAGAACAAGCAAGCCACATTTTTGTAAAAATAAATGGATGAATGACTTTACCAACCATTGTATATGTAAAGACACAAAGAGAAATGGCGTACATAGAAAATACTTTTACTATCATTTGTATTTTATCATGTGTCTTAAATACGTATGAAAATATTTTTTCAACAAAGATTACTTTATTTGACCCATGATCAACAATTAATTATTTATATTATATCAATTTTAAAGTACAAAATAATGTTACTACAGAGCTTTTACGAAAATTATTTTCTGCTCTACCGTTCGTTTTATTATACTCACAAGTGTGATTAGGATTGATAGATATGTTTCTTAATATTTCCATGTCATGATTGTAATAGTAATTGTATTGAATTGTTTGAAATAACTGTAAATTGAGATTTTTCTAATCTAAAATTTATTATTTTTATTCATCCAATGACACACAAAAATTACCAAGAACAGCATTTTCTGATTTTGTACGATTAAAATAGTAATTCATCATTAAAATTCGATTAAAATCTTTTCCTTCCAACAATACTTCGCTTGGAATAGAACAGTTCTTAAATCAAAATAGATAATGTTCTCATGATAGACAATCAAAAAATTAGCTTGAAAAGTAACTCAATTGAAAAAACTAGAAATTTGTATATCAATATACGTAATATCTAATACGAATAATTATTCATGTGAACTTGATTTAATTAATAATTTCAAATGAAAAGCAAAAAATAATTCTTACTTAATAAATGATAGAATTTAAATTATTGATGATTTTCAATAATGAATAGTATCAGCTAGTCATATCTAAAAGAATTAATGAAAAAAAAAAAGAAAAATTGAACGATTTTGTACAAAAAATTCAACATATCATTATTATCTTCATCTTCATTAATGTAATAATATTATGAAATAATACAAAGTATGCCATTTAAGAAAAATAATATTACGAAAGTTTACTATGATAAAATAGAATTAAAAATCTAGTCTATTGATCTAACACTATGAATGAAGAATATATTACATATACTAATAAACTATAACTTTTTTCATGAATCATAAATCAATTGAACTGTTGCTAAAAGCTTTTTCTGTTAAGCATAAAAGCAGTTCTGTTACAGTCAAATATTTCCACTCAACAGAGATTCTATTAAAAACTTTTTCCAATAACAACATTTCGAGACATTTACATATAATCAGAAAATCAGGGGCAATAAGTATCATTTACCGTAAAACAAAAACAAAGTATTTCAGGATTTATGGAGTAGAAAAAATACGTTGTGACATTTTTACGATAAAAAAATGTTTATATATATATTGTTTTTTGTTGATGAATATTACATATGACCACAATCATAAACGCATGTCGATGTACGATTAAGTATCATCAGATAGTCCTTAGAAACAAATAGATCTTGAAATGCTTCTTTCAGACAACACAAATATGTTTTAATTATATTATAGAAAGATTTTTCCGTGTATCGTATAAATCCAATTAACTTTATAACATTAGCCATATGTTTGTTTATCTCATGTCTTATCAACGTGTCCTTTTGTTAGATATTTTTTTTTTGTCTTGGTGTTATTTTTTGCAAATAATAATAATAGCTTTGTTATATGATGTTAATCTGCATTAAATGAAAATAAATATTTAGTTCGGTAAAGCAGAACTAGATAAACGTCTCTCCCACACCATTATTGTGATCAACATTTTTCTTTTGTTGATTGACAATATATATTGTTGATATCTTATAAACAAAAAATTACCTTGTAAGCTATAAATTTCCATTGAAGCGAAACGTTTACGTCATCACACGAAACAATAGATGAAAAGCAGTAAAGTATTATAGTAGATGATTAACAAAAAAAGAAGGACAAATCGACGTATTAATCCTTTTTTTTATAGTTTAACCACTGTCGAATATTTCAGGATGATATGGAATTAGAATATTACTACAATAGGATAAGTTCTAATTCTTTTTCTTTTTGTTCTATTTATTAATGAAAACTTCTAAGGAGAATATTGTTTGATAAATGATTAATCATTGTTTTATCTGTTGACTGTAAACGTAAAGTTTTGTTGACGTTGAGTTTTTGTGGTTTTATTTTTGATGAAATTTTTATATTAAATTATTTATCGAATCTTTAATAATATATAAGCTTTATTACGTCGACAATAATATTAAAGAAAAAAACGATGTAGAATAATATACATGCGTCTAATAATACTAATGACTTTTTGTATCTTTTTCTTTTTTTTTTCAAATGTAAAGATCATGCTTATTTCATCTTCCATTTGCCGAATGTTGTCCTTCATCTTTTCATTTAATAATGACAATGAATTTTATACGAATAAAAAGTATCACACCCCTTTTTTTTTGCAAGGTCTTATTCTTGTTTATCTGAATTATTTGATTGGCAGTTGTTAGAGCAATGAGCAGAATAAAGAAAAATGAAGATAGTTACACAAACCATGTTTATGTTTTTTGTATGTGATTGTAATTGCGCATTTTCTTATTGATTAATACATGTGTATCATTCTTAGTTTTGATCAATATGAAGAAGACAAAAAAAAAAGAATAGTCTTACAATTAAGTAATTTTTAAGATGAAATAAGTCTATATTCAAATAAAAAATTCATTACTAATGGACAATCAATATGAAATTTACTATTTATCTATGAATAATAAGTCTTAATAAGTAAAAAACAAAATACAGTTTAATACAGATAATTAGGTTCTTTAACATAAACTCTTGTGTTTTTTCTTTTTGTTACTTGATTAAATATACTTTGAGAAGTAAAATATTTTTTTTCTTTTTTGATATATAATGGACAAGCATTTTAGATTTTTTCTTTCCGATTAGTTTTCCTGTGCAAAACAAAAAGATAAATGGATTTTTTTTTCTCATTAATATTGCTTCGCATGAATAGATGATTAGTTCCTGTAGTCGTTACATTTACCTATTTGTTGTTATTGTCTATATACATATGACTTGGCTACAATTAACAAATTAGTTATTATATATCTCTATATAATGACAATATTTTATTTTATTTTAAAAAAAAGAAGAAAATTTTGGATATAACTTTCTCGTATTTTCATTTGTAAAGTAAATATAAGTTAGCAAGCGTTTACAATGAAATATGAGTGCATATGTACAGTAAATCATATTTTTTTTATTAGATATTATTATTCGACGATTAGTGATCACAATAATCTATCACACGTATGCATATCTCTCACTGATGATTATCAATATTGTTGTCCAAAACGATCATCATCAAACTTTTTCTTTCGCACAAATTTTTCTTCACAAAATACAATCTATTTAAATGTAAGTTTATCATATGTTCATATTGCTACTTAAATTTACTAGCAAATTTATTTATTCTAATTAGTTTCTATTACGAAAGAAAAAAAATTATCAAGAATGACATATTCAGAAAAAAAACTATCATGGATGGAAGTGTTAAATGAATCAACAGAAAAAGATTTAAAAAATGAAACGATTCGTCGAAATTTTAATGAAATACAATCTAAACCAATGGATAAAATTAATCATACACAAATGGATTCTGATATGAATTCTAATGTTTATCACTCTGCAGTCTCAATTCCATCTACTAACAAACCAAAAAATACAAATAATAAACAACAACAAAATACATTAGGTAAATGTAAGTTAATTTTTTTTTTCAAATATTTATTCAGATTAAAAAATAGCTAATAATTATCATTTCTAATACCGTTTTCTTTTTTGTTGTTCTTTCATATTTCTGTCGTCTCTTGCACTTTCCTTTGGATTGCCTCCATCTCTTGTCATCTTACTTGTCCTTAATACTTAGCCATACGAGATAAAGAGCAAAGAACATGATGACTTGGCTCATACCCTAATACGCAGACTTTTAGCGGGTACAAGTCAGTAAGAAAAATCAGAGAATAAGCTGCCAAACAGACACATTTCTTTTTCTTTTCTTTTTTCTTCATTTCTTTTTATCGTTGTCGTCACTGTCCTTCGTTGCAATTCATAATAGAAACTATGTTACTTGCATGCACGCTCATGTAGTCCGCCTTTTTTTTTTGTTTCGCCTTTCTAACATATAGTCTCGTTAACTATAACACCAGATTTTTTTTTCGAACTATTATCTTTATTTCTTTTTTCTATAGATTCAGTATGTTTTTTTATCAATAAATCTATAGGCTATTGAGTGAATAAGGTAGAAAATAACATGCTTGTTTATTCAATTTAACTTGAGGTTATCTTATCGTTGATATGAATATGTGAGATGAAAAAGTAAAATAATTTTCTAAATTTAAGTAACGAATTTTGTTTTTCTTATTGAATATTTTTGAATTTGTTCATTACTTTTAAGAGAAAAGTCTTTAAGTAAAAAAACAAACAGTTATTATTTATTGGTAAGCGTTCTATATAATTGCAAAAACAAAATGAGAGAATACTGTCGAATAGAAAAAAAAGCAGTCAACGTCATCAACAAGTAGAAATGCTATACTGTTGTTGTGCGTCTTTGTCTTTCTTTTTTTTTTTTCTCTTTCGTAGTTTTTTTTTCTCTTTATTACGATGGCTTGATATAGAAGTATATATAAACATTGTGAATTATTATAATCTTAGATTGTACCTTGGTTTTTATTTTTCTTTGAAATTAATTTAAAAAAAAAAAAAGTGTACAATAATAAGACATGTTGAAAACGTCATCATCATCGAATATGTCTTCAACTATTAAACAACAACCATTTAGTCCAGTAGCTTATAATTCATTTTCAAATAATTTTCATAATCATAATCATAATCATATTCATCATCGATCATCGACAATACCATGTGATAATGGAAAATTATCACCAGCATTAAATAATATTTCTGAAAGTTCTTCAACATCTAAATTAGTATCACCATTGACAACAGCCAGAACAGGAGGAGGTTAGTATGAAAAAAGAAAAAGACATACTTAAGTTTTGGAAATGTTACTTTTACTTTTCAATAATATTTGAATTGTTTATTTACTTGAAAGATAATACATAAATATTTATTGTTTGTTTTTTATATACCGCAGATTAGGCATCGATTACAATCTCTTTTCCTTAAAGGCAATCGTTTTAGTTAATAGAAACGTTTATATATCATTTCAATTGAGAAAAATATTATTTTATGGCTAAAATTTTTGTTTTCTTTAATTTAGGTCCAAAATCTCCAGAAGATAAACGACGTTGTGTATGTATTGATTAAAATTTCTTTTATATAACTACATATATACGTCTTTTTTTTCCTTCTCTTCAGGCTGTATGCAGTGATGTTGCTTCTGGTTATCACTATGGTGTATGGAGTTGTGAAGGTAAATAACATTGTTAAGATATATTTCTTTCATAAATATCGATAAATAATTTAAAGGATGCAAAGCATTTTTTAAACGAAGTATTCAAGGTACAAATGAATATATATGTCCAGCAACAAATACATGTACTATTGATAAACATCGGCGTAAAAGTTGCCAAGCATGTCGTTTAAGACGATGTTATGAAGTTGGTATGACAAAAGGTACAACACGACGAGATGCAAAATATCGAAGAAAAGCTGTATCAGTTTGTAAAATAACATCAACTTCAAATGCAGCAGCAAATAATGCAAATGTTAATAATCAAGAACATGGATTATTAGGTTCAACATCAAATGCACGAACAACAACAGGAACACCTTCTGGATCTCAATCTATTCATAATAGTAATGTTTTATCATCACCACAATCACAAATTAATAAGGTATAACATATCATTTTAAAATTATTCAAGAAGGATATACGAAATTTAACAAAGATAACTAATCATATATGAATTCATTATGAAAGATTATGAAAAAGAATATTTCGAAAACTCTATTAGAAATATTCTTTATAGTTTTATCCTAATAAAATATTAATAGTTAACATATTATTCTTGATATCTTGATATTTTTATAGATAAATATTTGCAGTTACAAAATCAAGGCTGAATTGTATTGTTGTTTACTCTTCATTAAGAACTAAAAGTTAACTATTCTGCCTTACTATTAACAAATCAAGACTTTTCTTGAAATCTATGAAACTTACGTGTTTCAGTTCAACAAATGAATCTATAAAAATACTATTGACATTATCAAGAACTATACAAATCTTTTGTTTATCTAGACACATTGTAAACGAGTTCGTGACAAATCTCTGATTGTTGAATTCTGATTTTTAACAAAAACAATTTATGAAAAATAACAGAAAAGCAGGAATCAGAGATAAAAAAAAATGAGAAATATCATTTCACTGATATTAGTATTTTCCCAGTTAGGGTAACAGCGACTATTCATTCCACTCCAATGTCGTATTGCCCTCACTACTACCTTCATCCACCCTTAAGACAGTAAATTTCTGATTTTGATACAAAGATTTCAAAATTAGTACTAATTTGAGATTTACTATTCTTTGGCCTCATATTAGAAGGCTCCTTTGAAGGAATGATGCGGTGAAGGTAATAGAAGGTTCCTCTTAATTAATTAATTTCTTACAAAATTAGAACATTAATTAGTATATTTACATCGAAATATACCTAGTTTTCAGAGTAGTTTTGAACTGAAAATTCTTAAAATACAAAGGTTAAAATTATTGTTGAGCTTTTAAACCTCTGAAATTCTCGAAACCATTTTGGTTTTTTGACAGAACATTTTAATTAAAAATTTTGAAAATAAATCCGATACAATAAAAGACTAGAGAACATCTATTATCGAAAGAGATTTAGTTACACTGATGTTAAAATTTTAGTAGAACGCTCTAATTCTAAGAGTGAACTATAATTTGCATTCAACACTTTTTTAATTTAAATTAGATAATTCTCTTTTAATCTACGGACGACTTAATTGAAGAATCCCCTTGATTTCTACATTTTGTCAGAAAAAGAATATTCCTTATTTCTTTTCTTCGTTCAGACTACATCGGACTCTACACGTATTCCAATACCAACCGCTGAATTTCTTTCAATTCTTTCTCAAGCATCTCGTCTTAATTTATTATCTAAAGTCGATACAAATCGTCCATTAGATGATCAATATTTTCTTCAAATACTTGCAAAAATTTTCGATCAAGAATTAGTTGTTCTTATTAATTGGGCAAAATCTGTACCGGGTAGAGTATTTTTATTTCTCTTTGAAATCTTATTTTTTATTAATAATATTTCTTTTTTATTAGGTTATACAGAAAGTTTAACACTTGATCAACAAGTAACAATAATTGAACAAAGTTGGTTAGATACGTTAATTCTCGATATAATCGAACGATCTATAGAACGTAACGATGATGCACTTCAATTTGCACCTGATTTTATAATCTCACGGTAAAGTAAAAAAGAAAACTAAAGAAATTGACTATTATTAATAGATTTATTTTATTTAGAAATAGTGATTTATCAAGCCCTGTTCTGAATTCAATATGTACAGATTTATTTCATATACTTCAAGTATTTAAAGATCCACATACAACACATGAAGAATTCATTGCACTTAAAGCTACAATACTTATTAATTCAATTCCAGCAACTATAACATCAACAAAAGCTTTTCGTTTATTAACAAATCAAATTTATCAAGCATTACAACATACATGTGATTCAAATCCTAATGTCTATCATGATAATTATATTCGTCAGACGACACTTTTATTACAAATACCACATATTAAAATGTTAAGCTCAAAATTAATAAGACTATTTTTACATATGCGTAGTAATGAATTATTACCACAAGCTGATCTATTGTTAGAAATGCTTGATGCACAAGATACAATTGATATATTATTTAATATGGATGTAAATAATATTTCATTACGTACAGAAAACTGTACTCAAAATTCCTTAATAAATAATAATATATCATCAACATCATTTGAAATTGATAATTCATCAATGTATCCAAACCAATATCCCAATATGTTAACAATAGACATAGATAAAGATAATATACCTCATTTATCTGCCAAACGTTCACCTTCAACACCACCTCTTTCATATTATAAACAAATATCAGACCAATCTAGAACAACAAATGAACATTTTTTTTAAAGAATATCCATTGAAGATATTTAACTGCTCAATTCAATTTCGTTCGTATAGTTGCTTAATTATTTTTCTTTTTCGCTTTGCTCATATTGACACATTCATCTCAAAATGCTCAGTTGAATTTTCGAATAGGGCAACTATATTTATTTCTCAATATTTCTCATTCTATTTGAGATAATAACTTTATTGTCCGTATTTATTACAACCCGGTTTAACACCAGCTCGGTGTTTTCTTTTTTTTTTGTTTATTTCTTCAAAATTATACCTTGTTTGTTTTTTTTCCTGTTCTTGTTTCTTTATTTGTGATCATATAAAAATGTGCGTATTGTACGTTGAGCTGACAGCTTAATTCGTTTACAAAATTAAAAAAAAGAACAATATATAATGAAATTTATTCAACAAAAATTTCTTATATAATTAAAGAGAACAAAAAGAATAACTATATATTTTTTTCTCGAAAAGAAAATTTCTATCATTATGTTCGATGTTTTATTAATGATAAAAGAAAAAGTAATATATAAAATCATATGTAGTTACTTGTTACATGTACATATATGATTATTTAGAAAAAAACAAGAAATTTTTAAGTGTTATTTATTAGTGAATAGCGTGATGTGCGAAGAACGTTCTTTTTTTTAAGCGAAGCATTTCCTTATTGTAAAAGAAAGTCATGAAAAAAAATATTATTATTTTCGGTATCTTTATAAAGTAATAATTAGATTTAGCCAAATGCTTTATTTAAACTGATTTGGTATGTCTCGGTTGTGAAAATATTAAAGAGAAATAAAATTTAGACTTGACAAAAAGATCACGATGAAACTAATGATTGATCATATATTGAATCGTAAGAATTATAAAATACGTTAAATGCATTGACTGAATAAATTCGACAACATAATTATTAAATAAACAATTCAAGATGAATATTAGCTCTATTGAACAAATTACGATCGAAAAAGAAAACGATTGCTTTTTAAAAACGATAAAATATCTCTAATAATAAATGATAGTAAACTTGTAGAAGAAGAAAATTATAAAAATAAGTCTCGAATTTTCAAATATACTTTTATATTTCATATTTAAAGCTTCAAGACATTGTAATAAGTATTTAATCATAAATGTACATAGATTTGATCTTGTTGATTTAATAAAAAATTTATATATAGCATGATAATTATTTCCCTTGAGATTTTCGTGTTCGTTTAGAAACTGATGTGATGAAAAATAAAAAGAAAAGGATGATAAACAAATGAAAAAACATAATAAAATGAATTTAGATAATCATCAAAAGACAAATCTTCGGCTAATAGAAAATTGAAGCAAAACGATTGTAATATTTATTGAATCGAAAGTAGCCAAATGAACATATGTTAACAAGAGAAAAATATAAAATGCTCGTCAATCAAATTCTAGTAAGATTAAAATAATAGATGTATTAAATGATAACTGAATTAGATATTATAATTCTTTTATAATTATAACATAAAAAAAGTTATTTTTAAGATTAAAATCTAATACAAATGAGGATAATATTCTCTCAGTGTAAAACAATTAGTTCTATCATAATCAAATATCTATATATAGAAAATTAAATAATTATTACATGCTATTATTCCTAAAAATTATGATTAATAGCTTATCAACTGACGAGTGGGACAGAGAAAATGTCATGTATATGCAGTATTGTTGTTCTTCTGTTGAACTTCATCAGATGCGTTTCTTTTAGTATATCCCAATAGAGAATATTGTCTACATTGTATTCATATGTAATTCACAAAAATAATCCTATACTGTTCTTTTGTAATAATAAAAAAAATATTAGAAGATACAAAACGTTAAGTGCTCAAGTGAAAAAAAAATCAGAAAAACTCAAACTGTTATATTTGCCTTGAAGTTATCCGAAATGAACTGGTTTCAAGGTATAACAGATATAAAATTTTTCGAACTATCCATCTATACGTTAATGCCTATATGGTTACTTCTCATTGCTGTGCAAGAGGAAGAAAAGTACAAAACGCATTTCTCCAGCCTGGAGTTCGAAAAGTAATTATTGTTATATCAGAAGATGCAGAATATCACGTACTACAAAACGAGTATGTTTTTTGCGATTTACATCTTTTTAGTCGCAGATGACAGATTTGACACATATTTGTTGAAAGGAAATGACGTCAAAAGTATATCATCACCTAGTTGTTTTAGCTACTGTAGGACTGCGTTTCAGAATATGATTTTGTACCTAAACAATTGACACTTTTTTTTGTATTCTTTTGGTGTCTTGTTTGGATTATCCAAAGAAAACTTGTATGAAGATATTAATCAATTCTTTCACAATGCGACGGTGAGCAGTTGTGACAGTTTCTAGACATCTAGTAGTTTGCATACATTTCAAAGACGATTAAAACAGATCTTGATCTACTCATAGCATTTAAAACTAGAGAAAATTCAGAATCTTTCAAGATTCGAACAAAGCCTTGAAAGTTGATAAAATTAGTTAAATGATGAGAGTTGTAAAGTGGTACCATTTTCTTTGTTCAACTCGGTACTTTATCTTATTATATTATATTTCTTGGAAAATTTCTTTAGTAAAATAACTCATTAGTTTATCTTTTTCTCTCATCTAAAATTTTATTTAATAAAAAATTTCATGTCTTCCATTCATTCTGTGACTGATAAATAAAAACAACAGTATACATACAGTTTTGTACAAAAAACATTTGTACAAAAATAGGCATTTTTTTTCTAATGTTTTCATGTTTTATGAAATGATTATAAGTTTGAGTTTTTCAATGATTGTTCGTCATTAACTGGACAAAGAAATCACCTAACGAAAATGCATTTGTTTTCTATTTTAATTATCATTTCTTTTTGCTTTCATTAAATTAAATCATAAGGTTTATTAATTTCTCGATAATCACCTTCACCGCTTCAATCGTATAATTTATTCAAGTAATGCCTTCTATTGATGACCACATTGACCTTGTCAATGTATACAGACAGGGTCATTATAAATATATTCACATTCAGAATCAAGGAATGTTCACTGAAAGAGGTTTTAGTATAATCAGAAATTACTTAAAGAAACAAATAAAAAAATATGAACGATCCAGAGAGACTTGACATTCTTCAACTATGTATTCCTTTTTTTCATTGAAATTTTGCAAAACCTAGCATTTATAATATGATCACAATTTTAAGTAACGGACCGATTACCTTTAACAGTCTGAATCTAAACTAGACAGAAAATTTTTAGTCAGGAATGAAGCATAAAATTGGAAGCAGAAAATGCAAAAAAAAAACATCAATGTACTCCAATTGTTTTTTATGAAAGTATTTCATAATGTTAATATTAGTGTCGTCATATATATGGTACGTCGTCTATGAATGAATGATGTTTTTCGTATTATTTCTTTCGAAGGTGAATGAATAAAAATTTTCAATTATAGTATAATATAGTACTTTTTGTGATCTATTATTTGAGAGATGATATAACTCAAGTTGACGCACATAGGAAAAAAAATACTCGCAAACCAAGGGGTACAGGTTTCTTTTTTTGCAAACAACTGTTAGTAATAGCATATTTTTAATTACTATTTTGTGAAACATGGTCTGAAAAGGAGGGTGTGGGCGTGTAGGAATAGAAATTTGCTTCGCCCTCTTCATCACGGTTTGTAATACATTTAGCGACGAAACAAAAGCTTCCTGTAGGGTTATTATGAAAAAACGATTGAATGTAATATACTTGTCTTTGGCCTTCTTTTCAAACTTACTGTAGCGTATTACGAATAATATTCTTTCATCATAAACATATGAGTACATTGGAAGGTCACATAACAAAGTATATATTGCAGAATGTCTTGATTTACGAAATATTCAGATACATCATGTTTCATATTTTAATAATGAAGAGATTGTGTTGACAACTTTTATACATCAGAAATAAGTCGAAACTCTCTTTCTTGTCTTCAAAAAAATAAAACAATCTAAACATTATTTTTCTTTTGTTATTGCCAAAGGATCCTCATTAAATTTTAATTTAATCAGAATTCTGGCTAGAGCTGAATCATTCAAATTGGATTCTCATATTCTATTGCAATAATCAATATTCTTTAATTGATCTGTCAATAAACAATAAGCATTCATTTCTCAACAAATTGCTCAATAAAGATGTATACAAATGACTTTATAGTTAATCAAATGATAATAAGTTTTTATAATCTATTATATAGATATATATGTATGTTATAGGGGAAATTAAAATTTTTTCCTAAGAAGACACGCAAGTAACGGTATGTTTATTGTTGTTTAGAAAAATTTTAAATTACTCTAAATTTGAATTTCTTCTATAACACCTATTAAAGTTTTGTTTTAATAATTGAACTATCACATTGAGATGCATTATCACATGTTGTACTTCTTAAATTCTCTTCATTAGGTATCACAGGCATTGTTTTTCGTATATATAAAGGCCACATGAAAAGAAATCTAAATAAATTTTTTTTGTAAAATTTAACAAAAAAAATTCAAAAATTCTTATTTACCCAGTAATACCTAATGGAATCAGTCCAATAGCCGATAAAATAAAAAAAATTATTCCAGGATATATTTCAATTGTTTGAGCATATATTGCATTAGTAACTATTCCAACAACATACGATCCAATGGTTTCAACAATTCCAGTTGCAATAAAAACAAGTGCAAATTCAGTATCATTAACTAATTTTGTTAAAAGTGATCGTAATACCGCCATAACAACAAAAAATAAACATCCAATAAAAACAGCTTTTAAAAAAAATTATTTTACAAAAATCAATAAGAATAAACTTTTTTTTTTAATCTTACCGAGATAAAGAAACCAAACAACATGAGCTAGTCCAAAAAGAACTAAATGTATAATATATGTGAATATTCCAATAAATGGTAATAATAATGAATTAGTAAATCTATTTTGCCAAAAACTAAGAATAATTGATATGAATATCATTAAAGAAAATTGTGCACTTGTTAATATTGCTAAATCTAATACATTAAAACATAATGGTTTTCCATAGAGATAAAGTGGATGAATACTTGCAAAACCAAATAAAATAATAAAAAGCATGATTTGTGTTAATGTTAATAATATTATTGTTCGTTGATTATTTCCCTCACGTTTTATTAAAAATACTTGATATGTACCATAAATAGGTGAGAAACGTATTCGTTTGATTTGTTTTAAAAAATAAGAAATTTTTCGAGTATTTTTACCACGTGATTCAGGTTGAAGAATTATTATATAAATTAATGCAACTATATTTAAACCTAAATTAATTGATATTGGTAATGTATGATCATGATGTTGTAACCAAAAACCAATACCTAATAATGGAAATATACGCGTTAGAGCAACTGCTGCTTCTTCTAATAACATAGCACGTGATCGTTGATTCTCTGTTGTACAATCAGTTATATAAGCAATAGCTCCTAATAGAAGTACACTATTGGAACCAAATAAACCGTCAACTACATTCGATATAATAAGCCAAATATCACTGAGATTTAATTCTACAAGTAACAATATAATAGTAAATCGAATTATTCTTCCGATACATGGTAAAATTAAAAGAGGTCTTCGTCCTATACGATCACAATTAGCACCAAGAATGATATACGTTAAAACAGCTGGTAATGCTCCAACACCAGCCATCATTATATTTAAATGACTGACTGATTTTTGTACTTGAATAGATAATTCAACAATTTGAGAATCATTCTGAAGACCTTCTGTATCACAGGCTGTTTCACTTGCTGGTGAACTTGTATTAACAAGACCATATTCTAACTGATAACGTCGAATCATTAGATCATTAAGAAGAATTGGATCGGTTGTTGCTGTTGTCATAGAAATAATAACAATGGGAAGAACAATCCACCAACGAAATAATATTTGTCTTTGTTCTTGAGAAAAATTGATTTGCTGCGATTTAACTAACGAAATATTTGCTAACTCCATTTTCTGTTTAATCTTGTAAACAGCATATGTCTTTTTTATTTTATATAGTTTTTTTTGTTTTTGCTATTGGCAAATCATGATTTCGTGCAATTTGTTTTTTTTCTTCAATGTACCTTTTGATAGGTAATAATCAAATGTAACTAGGTTCTATTCTTTTCTTTTTTTTAAAGAATTATCTGGATACCATTATTCATTTTCTATTCAATAGAGGCAAATACGTCATATCAAGGTCGTTTGATATTTCTTGTTACGAGATTCATTGAGTAAAGTATTTATTCGATTGGCCCAATATTTTTTTTTATATCAGAAGCAAAAATAATCAATATACATTCTGACATCAATATGTTCCCCTCGAGTATTAGTACGATCTACTAATCATCAAATGCAATCAATATTCATTTGGCCGATTTTGTTTTTCTCGTATTCTCTTTCCTAATATTAATTATTATTCTTGATAAATACCCATCGGTTATGGTTTTTTTTTCTCTGATAATACTCTTTTCTTCCATCATTTCAGCTGATCATGTTAGACCGAAATAGCAAGAAGAGAAAAGACAGCACAACAATCTTTCTGACATTCTTCTTTAGATATAATCAATGTTAATGCGTGGTCAATTATCGTTTCAGTGCTTTACACAGTAGTTTTGCTTATGAACAAACAATAGCAATACGATTGAAAATTGTAAACTATCAATAGAATATCAAGAACTATAACAACTTGACTGAGTAAAATCATATTTGTATCTTATTGCTAATAAAATAATTGTTTTTAACGATATATGGAACATATTATAGAATAATGATATTTTTCAAACAGAGAAATATAACTATTAATTGATATGGACTATCGTAAACATGCAATATCAACAATAAGAACCAATCAACCACTACGACAACAACAAAAACAACATTCATCTGTATACAAGTGTATTTTCGAATGTTGCGCATCTTATGAAAGTAAGTTATTAAATTATACAGAAAAGAAAAAGAGTGAAAATTTGAAAAAGCATAAGCATACCTAGTAGTTGCTAAGCTAAAATATACGACTAACTTTTAGTCATGAAATACAAACTAGTGTATATAATGTGAAAGAAATCTTTATCAAAATAAATGACTTCAACATTTTGACGATTAGCAAAAGGTCATAGATATTCTTTTGTACTATTATATCTTTATACAGTCTAATAATACGATCTTATATGTTACAAACATTATAAACAACTTTTATACATTCATTTCTGGATTAGGCTTGATTACAAAAAAAAATATATTGAATAATTGATGAAGGTAATCGATGGAGAATAAAATTCAAGATTGACTTTGACTTGGTTTAACAAACAAAAATAGTAGCCGTATACAGCATAATGCAAAAATCAAAGTTGTTGATGAGTTCTTATTTCATCAATTTCTAGATCGATCGTTTTAGAACTTAAGAAAAAATTTGAAAAAAAAACATGTCTATGAAAATGAATACAGAGAGTTTTAAAAGTTCGCTACATAAAAGAGCGTGAATAATTTTTGAAGAATTCAAGTGATATCTGTGAGTTTTCTATAATTTTATTTTACGGTTTGTCAATTTTCGTTTTGTATAATTTTGCCATTGAACAAAATTTACAAATAGCCAGAAAACCCGATGCCGATATTTTTTCACTGCCTTCATAAGCTTCAGCGACTGTTACTTATGTCATTACTTTAACACGTTCGGAATATCTCCGATCTCCTAAAATATCAGTTTGATAAAAGCATTTAGAGAATGCTTTACTAACATCTTTATTTGACAGTTCTTTGTCATATTCGACTAACAGCTTTCATTTCACAATCGTAGCCACCAATAGAACGATTTATATTCAACTGATCATAGGTACAGGCATTTAATTTGAAATATGTTGAATAAAACTTTGACGAATATGAAATAAAGTGTTGAAAGAAATATATAAATCAATTAAACTGCTAGAGAACTATTCAAGTTGTTTTTTCTAACGGAATTTTTTTGCATACCCTGTATATATTGCATATAACTAGAAGTCGATAAGATCAGTTCTAGTTCAAATTTGAGGATCTGTTGAAAACATTCTCTGATCGTGAACTAATATTTCCAAACAATTTTTGAGAAAGACCCACTTCTGAATATTAAAAAAAACTTTTGTTCTGTTACTGAAATGTTGTTCTTAAACAAAAAAAAAATTTTTGGATAGTTCAGCTGCTGTTCGAGGAATTGTTTGAACAAATTCTGTAATAGAATGTGATTTGTTCGAGCAGTTCTTTTGCTCATTTGATTTGTGCTTGAAGCAAGGAGTTGGTCGACTCCTGAATATAACGCTACCGAAGTGATTCGTATTGTTTACGGTATAATTAATAATATTCACAAGCAACTTGCTTTGAAAGATTGAAGCTAACAGAATAGTTATTTGAACAATACATCAAATTTAATGAGAACTTATGATTGATAGGACATTTTTTTGACATTGCTCAATTTTGATGAAGTACTAACAATAAACGAAAAAAAGCTTTTGTACTATTATTTATTGTAAATCAAAATGTATGTATAGTAATGTACTATGCTATATGTATTTAATCGAATTCGTTTTAATAAAAGAGATTTGAAAATCCTCAATAGGAATTCTTTTTTTCCCTTGTCTTATTCGAGCAGATGAAAATCATCAAACAGAATCATAGAAAATGCCAAATATTGTCTAATGACCTTTTAAGAAATCATCATATGATTGCATCCATGTATAGTTGTTTGTATTCATCTGTCTCTATCTCTGTTAAACATTACTAAATATAACAGCTAGAAGAAAAATTATGCTAAAGCTTCGAAGTAATCAAGTGATTTTGTTTTTGTTTTTGTTTTTAACACATCAAAATCAATTTATTCTTTCTTATTTAGCTGAAAAAGTGGTTCGTTTTGAATCTAAATGGATAGGTATATTATCATTAATTGTCAAATTATCTCTTGCTATTGGTTGTTTATATTTAATGTTTCAAAGAGATTCTTATCAAATATTCGATCGTTCACCAATATCGGTTGTAACAATTAAAGTAAAACAATCAACAAACTGTTCAAATAATATTTCAATAATACGTAATATTTTCAATTATAACTGTACGAAATCTTTATATGATGTAAGTGATTTTATAATACCAGCCACAGAAAATTCAGCCGTATCAATAACAATACGAATGATCGAAACTGAACATGTATTAAAATATTGTAATGATACAATAATAAAAAATACTCAACAATATTCATCTTTATATAATTTATCAATACATAAATGTTCTCATCAATCACGTTGTATTTTACCACCTATGTATCGTTATAATGATGATGATGATGATGATAATGATGAATATGAAAATATATTGAATGAAGGAAAATTATGTTGGTTTAAAGTGCTTCCAACATATGAAAGATTAAATCATCAAGCACTTGATTATATTTTATTTATAAAACATTTTGTTGAATTTACACAATTAGGTCTTGTTAGACATAATCTTGCATCAGATGTTATAACTACTGATTATTTAAATAGATGTGAATATGATCCAGATAAATATCCATTATGTCCAAAATTTCGAATTTTAAAAATTCTACAAATGATTGAAACAAATCCACATGAATATGAATTAATGTTTTTGCATGGATCATTAATTGAAATTAGAATTACTTGGAGATGTAATCTTGATCGAGAGCTCAAATATTGTGAACCTGTTTATGAATTTCAACGTTTAGACATTAGACCATATGAAGCAAATCCTTATGATCCCGGTTCAAATTTCCTTACATCGCGACATTTTTTTCTACCAAATGGACGTGAATTACATCGTATACATACACATATATATAAATTACATATTATAGTTTCTGTTACTGGTGAAGCTGGAAGATTTGATTTATTTCAAACTACAACAAGTATTGGATCATTTCTTGGTATATTTGGTACAGGATCAATTGTTTGCGATCTTATTGCAACATTTATTACTAATTTTAAAAGAGTAAAATATGATAATTAACTATCGATCAATTTCAATGCACATTTATAGAAAATTTAGTATTTCCTAAGGAAATATTTTTTACTTTTGTAGTAATCAAGGAACACCTGTAGATAATTGAAAATTCAAATTCATTGGATGACTATGATACAGATTTATTTCGTCTTTTATGTAAATAAAATTTAAAGTTTAATATAATCATCTGAGCCTTTTTTTTTACAGTACATGATATTCAATTTGTTCTATTTATCTATATGTTTGTGAAGATCAACAGATTTAAGAAATAAGAAACATGAGTCAAAATAGATCATATTTGTCGTTAAAATATCATCATTATTATTCTATAATCTATACAAGAAAATATTATTATTCTTAATGATTTTTTTTTCTGTTTATATTATTAACATAAATTCGACATTACTAAGAATAACAATAGTACAAAAGCATTTATCATATATTCAAAGAAATTTCTCTATATGATTCATAGTCGATTCCAGGGTTCATGTTTATATATACGAAATCAGACGTGTATCACTTATTTTATCTATTTCATCATAGATAAGAATGTTTATATTCTGTTTTTTCTTTTCAATAAAATTATATTAACATATCATACACGTCTTCGTTCAGAAATAAATAAATATGGGTTGTAGACATTCATCATCACCATCAAATTCACCAAAGATAATTACTAAAAATGGAGGACGAATTACATTAAAAAATAAAATATCTATTCAACAACATTCACAAAAATATAATCATGAAAAAACGAATGGTATAAAATTATCTATATCAAATAAAACATTTTCATCATTAAATCTCGAACAAATACTTGATAATCATGGTAAAAATTTAATAAAAAGATTTGAATTTAATTCTGCTTGTCTTTTATTTGATGTCTCATTAACACATATACTTTTATTTAATAATAGACAACTTTATTTAATTAATATCAATACAATGAATATTGATACATATATTTTATTAATTGATACTATAAATATTCAAGAAATAGTATGGTCATCACAATTAAATAAATTTCTTATTCTTACAAGTGATCAATTATATCAAACGGGTATTGATCAATTACAATTAACACCTATTCATCAAATTCAGGTTAAATGATCAAAGAAATTTACAAAAAAAAAAAAAAATATATATATATATTTATTGATTTTTCTTTCTAGTTTATTAATGAAGGTCATCGTAAATCATATATGACAGTAAATGGAGATGATTTACTTATAAATCGTTCATTTGGATATGATCTACGTCGTTACTCTCTCGTAAATTTTAACCTTCTACAATCACCTCATGTATATAAAGAAAAAAAAGATCTATGTATAACTACAATACAATTAAATTCAAATAAAATCTTAGCTCTTGCAATTTCAATTGGTGAAAAACAAATGATTGATTTAATACATTTAAATACTGATGAACTTATTCATCGAATTAAATTAGATTTCAATGAAAATATTTCATATCCAATTGATTTACATTGTCATGGATTATGGTTTGCTAAAACATGTATACCTTATGTTAATATTGGCCATTGTTTAATAACATCTGATGGACAAATAGTTAGATTAAAACTTTTTTCTAATCAAGATAATTTTATACGTTCACTTCGAATAACGGATGATAATAGATGGCTATTAATTGGTAGACAACATGCATTAGAACTTTATTCATTATCAAACAATATGCTTTTTTCTTAGTTGATTTATAGACTTTGTTTGTTTTGATTGACCTTGATCAGGTTTTTTTTTCGTTAAACGAATGAAAACGAAAAACATGAAAAAAAAGAAAGAATGTTGTGCTATAATCAGGAAAAAATTGAATATATTTGATGTTTTCCGGAAGCTTTATCTGTAATGATCATTCATATTCCATTTTCATTGGAAATAATGTGATCTATTGAACAATATTCAGATTGTGAAAAATGAAACTTTCATAAGTATTCAAAGAAAAGAGATGAATTTTGAGGGGCACGCCAATAGTGTTCAGATTTTTGAAAACGAAAATGTCCGAAATTACTAACACATGAGAGGATAACTTGTGAGAAAATTTCGAAGTAATTAGTTCATAAGAAAAAAAAATTTAAGAAAATGACATAAAATTTCAGAAACTCGTAGAAAATTACAGCAATTTCTAAATTTTCTTTAGCATCGATATACATGAATCAAGTTGTAAGTCGATACCAGTACAGATGCTCATCCCGAAAAATGATACGCATTTTCGGTAATTTTCTACATTATTCTTTCCTATAATCGGTAATTGTGAAACTTCCCTAGAAACTACCTTCTGATGTGTTGATAATTTCAGAAATTTTCTATTTCGAAAATCTAAATGCGTTTCTTTGAGAATAATTGGTTAGAAGTTATGGACGTGTACTGTGTGAACTGACGCTTTGACAGAAAAAAAGAGTGCGTAAAAAGCTGCTGTTATTGTTTTTTTTCTTTCTTTTTTCATGAGATTATTTTTTGTGTGACACGTCTTGCTACAACAATCTACGCATTTTAATATGCATCCGATTCGAAATATTAAAGAAAAAATTGGTTCATGTGTTGAAGACATAGCAGTAACAGCACCACAAATAGTCAAAGATGCTTCAATAGCTGTTACCGATCAAGTCAAGAATTTCAATGAGAAAGTTCTTGAACCTACAGAACAACAATTAGCCGACGAACATGGGTATACACATGGTGGTAAAAGAGAAAAAATTGTTAAACATTTAACTGGAATAGGTAAGTATGAAGCTGGTGCACACTTTATTAATAAACATGTTGTGAATCCAATGCGTCGAAATCATGATAAGGATAATCCACCAGATTCCACAGCAACTTAGATGATAAATATCTATAACGAAGTACCAATACGAATATAAAGTTGTGGTTCTTCTATGATTACCAAAGTGATATGTGTATAAACTTGTTCTGTTATTTGTTTATCCAAGCATTGTATTAAAAGTCAAATCTTCTTTTTTTTCGAAATGCACATAATAAAATTTCGTATTTATTTCAGATTCTTCAAATAGCTATCAATGAATTGATTAATAAGACTAATAACGGTTGGTTTCCAGAAGAGAAACTAAAAGAAAAATAACATATTGAATTTCTCTTTCGGTGTAAAGAAATAAAAATACTTGGGTCCTAAACCCTCGGACTAGTAACATGTACGAATTGTTATAGCATAGCATGCATACGAACATCTGAGGGACTGAATTAAACTCATATGTACATGTAGGAAATTTTTTGCATATAGATATGCGAGAACTCTCACGTATGCAAGCAAGAAAAATCGTAGAATAATAAAAAAAAAGCACATGTGACAAACATATAAGATACTGTTTTAAATATAAGATTCGAACTACTATACCTCAATTTATAGGACAAATTTCTTCGCTACTTATTCGTCTACTTTAAAGAAAACATCGTACAAAGCCATTCGTACTTGATCTGTTTATTAAATAACTTTTCTAGTAGATAACGTCTCACGTTTTCTCTAGGTTTTCAGGATAGACTTCGATGTA